>MJUU01020693.1:62336-87102 GCA_002080025.1 Modiolus philippinarum
GGTAGGTCAGCATCCAGGCAAAATTAGGTCACTTTGACCTATATTTTCCGCATGATTGACTTACATTCAAGTTTGCGTCCGAGTTCAGATTTAAGTAACTGTACACGGTAGGATCATCTAACCTTGCATGTGCATACATCTTTGGCAGTAGGTCAGCATCCAGGCAAAATTAGGTAACTTTTTCATTTATGTCGGAATTCAGGTCTCGATAACTGTACATGGTAAGATCATCTAGCCTTTGTATACATGCATAAGGGATCGTAAATGAGCACCCTGGCCAAATTGGGTTTCTGTGTCCATGTGCCATAACGAGGCGAACTTTGTAATCGTTGATTACCTATGTTTTTTCTTGATCTAAGCTTTCAATATTACCGTATGTTGACGGATTTGGTATAACTCTTACCATTTCCGAGCTACAAGGGGTCAAAGGGGCCAAAATTGCAATTTTTCTAAATATGTCAAATCTTTAATTTTCATCGGATTTCGATGGGATTTTTTTCTTTGGATTCCTCTTGACCTATGCTTTCAGTAGTATGCCTCCCAATTTGGTGTATCTCTTACCGTTTCCGAGCTACCAAGGAGCCATAATTGCATTTTGTTTAAATATGTCAAATTTTTATTTTTCATCGGATTTGGATGGGATTTTTATGCCCGTGTGAATTGAAGATTCGGGGGGCATATAGTTTTTGGTCTGTCTGTCAGTTTGTTTGTCTGTTTGTCCACAAAAACTTTAACATTGGGTATATCTTTTGAATGGTAAGTGATAGGGCTCTCATATTTTGCATGTGTATTCCTCGTGGCAAGACCTTTCAAACGATACCGAAATTTTGGACCTAGTGACCTTGACCTTGACATTTGATGGACTTTTTGAAAAAAATAATAAACTTTAACATTGGGTATATCTTTTGAATAGTAAGTGATATGGCTTTCATATTTTGCATGTGCATTCCTTGTAGCAAGACCTTTTAATTGGAACCAGAATAGTTGACCTTGACCTTGGCCTGTGAACAACTGCATAAAAACTTTAACATTGAGCGTATCTTTTGAATGGTATGTGATAGGGCATTCATAGTTTACATGTGTATTCCTTGTGGAGAGACCTTTCAGTTGGTACCAGAATATTTGACTTCGTGACCTTGACCTTGACATGTGACTGTCCGGTAAAATTTCACCAGAAAAATTAAATTATATTTTGTTTTACTTTATAAATATAGAAATTAAAATCATTTATGATGAAATGTTTCTTGATATCTATGGAATTTTTTTGTAAAAAAGATTTTTTAAATCATTCAGCATATTTTCTTCATTCATTCACTTTCGTATTACATGTATTACAGGTATTTATATATGTATTATATATATCAGTGATGAGGGATGTTACTAAAAATATCTATTATTTCATTTCTTCTCTTCTGTGTATTCCTCCACTTTTTGGGAACCAGTATTGATGATGCCTGGCGTAATCAAAGTAATGATAACACTGATAGACAGAACACAATGAGTTGACAATAAATGTTCCAAAAGGGGGGGGGGGTGAAATTATACCCCCACTCTATAGAGAGGGGGTATACTGCATTCACCTTGTCCGTCCGTTCGTCCATCCGTTCGTCCATTCTTCCGTGTGTCCAAAAAAAAATTTCGTCGCATTTTTCTCAGCTTCTACAAGAGGAATTGATTTCAAAATTGGTATGCAGCCTCTATATGGTTAGTTGTAAGGAACGTCCTATTTTGAGTTCTGTCCGATGTGTACTTCCTGTTTTACAAAATGTGGACTTCGTCACGAAATGTAGTGAAAACAAGAATTTTTTCGTCGCATTTTTCTCAGCTTCTACAAGAGGGATTGATTTCAAAATTGGTATGCAGCCTCTATATGGTTAGTTGTAAGTAATGTCATATTTTGAGTCCTGTCGTACATGTACTTCCTGTTTAACAAAATGTGGATTTTGTCACGAAATGTAATAAAAACATGAATTTTTCAACACATTTTTCTCAGTTTCTACAAGAGGGATTGATTTTAAAATTGTTATGCAGCCTTTATATGGTTAGTTATAGGGAAAATCCTATTTTGAGTCCTGTCGGATGCATACTTCTAGTTTGGTGGAATATGGACTTTGTTACAAACTGTAGTGAAAACATGAATTTTTCGTTGCATTTTTCTCAGCTTCTACAAGAGGGATTGATTTCAAAATTTGTATGCAGCCTTTATATGATTAGTTGTAAGGAACGTTTTATTTTGAGTCATGTCAGATTCATACTTCCTGTTTGACGAAAATTGGACTTAATTACAAAATTTAGTGAAAACATGAATTTTTGATCCAGGGTTCAATGAGTGGGGGGGTTGCCATTCAAAGACAGCTCTTGTTTGTTTTCTTAATAATGCTTGGATAATGATTGGAGGGGTTTATTTGGGTGACTTCTGTGTTTGCATCCAATTGCAATCATCATTTGATGTGAGTAAACTTTTCAGTTGATACCAGAATTTATTTCACAAATTATTTTGTCAGAAGGACATTCATTGTTCAAAGTTGCTAAATGTATCTTCTTTACTTCTACTCGGGGGCATAAGTGTTTCACAAAACACATCTTGTTTTCTTTGGATTCCTCTTGATTTAAGCTTCCAGTAGTATGCCAATGGATTTGGCATAGCTCTTACCGTTTCCGAGCTACAAGGGGTCAAAGGGGCCATTGCAATTTTTAGTTCGCCTCAACGAAGTTGAGGGGACTATTGGAGTACCCCCGGCGTCCTCGTCCACATCCTACATTTTGCGCTTGAATGGCTTTCATTTAAATTTACATCCAAGTTCATATCTCAGTAACTATACATAGTATGATCATCTAACTGTGCATGTGCATGCATCTCTGATGGTAGGTCAGCATCCAGGCAAAATTAGGTCATTTTGACTTACATTTTCCGCTTGAGTGACTTACATTCAAGTTTATGTCCGAGTTCAGATCTCGGTCACTGTACATGGTTTGATCATCTAACCTTGCACATGCATGCATCTCTGATGGTAGGTCAGCATCCTGGCAAAATTAGGTCACTTTGACCTATATTTTCTGCTTGACTGACTTACATTCAAGTTTAGTTACGAGTTCAGATCTTGGTCACTGTACATGGGTAGGATCATCTAACCTTGCACATGCATGCATCTCTGATGGTAGGTCAGCATCCAGGCAAAATTAGGTCACTTTGACCTACATTTTCCACTTGAGTGACTTACATTCAAGTTTATGTCCAAGTTCAGATCTCGTTCACTGTACATAGTACAATCATCTAACCTTGCCCATGCATGCATCTCTGATGGTAGGTCAGCATCCATGCAAAATTAGGTCATTTGGACCTACATTTTCCGCTTGAGTATTTTACTTTCAAGTGTAGGTCCGAGTTCAGAACTTGTCACTGTACATGGTAGGATCATCTAACCTTGCACATGCATGCATCTCTGATAGTAAGTCAGCATCCAGGCAAAATTAGGTCACTTTGACCTACATTTTCCACTTGACTGACTTACATTTGAGTTTACATCCAAGTTGATATCTTAGTCACTATACATGGTATGATCATCTACCCTTGCACATGCATGCATCTCTGATGGTAGGTCAGCATTCAGACAAAATTGGGCCACTTTGACCTTCATTTTCCGCTTTAGTGACTTACATTCAAGTTCATGTCAGGGATCAGATCTCAGGTACTGTACATGGTAGGATCATCTTGCATGTGCATGTGCATGCATCTGTGATGGTAGCTCAGCATTCAGACAAAATAAGGTCACTTAAACCTACATTTTACACATGAATGACTTATATTATATATACATCCGAGTTCATAACTCACTTGCTGTACATTGTTTGTTCAGGTAACCTTGCATATGCATGCAATTTTGATAGTATGTTGGCATCAAGGCAAAATTTGGTTGCTGCAACAACGTGCCATAACGAGGCGAACTTTGTAATCGTTGATTACCTATGTTTCTAAATATGTCTAATCTTTACCTTTCATCGGATTTCAATGGGATTTTTTTTCTTTGGATTCCACTTGATCTAAGCTTTCAGTAGTATGTCAACGGATTTGGCGTTGCTCTTACCATTTCCGAGCTACAAGGGGTCAAAGGGCCAAAATTGCAATTTTTTTAAATATGTCAAATCTTTATTTTTCATCGGATTTGGATGGATTTTTTGTCTTTGGATTTCTCTTGATGTAAGCCTTTAGTTCATAATAACATATTTTGCATAGCTTTTATGGTTTTTTACCAATAAGTGATAAAAAGGGTTGATTTTTTTCCCTAGTTTGTGTCCAGCTAATTATTGTGTCAAGCTCTTTACTGTGTCCACATTCACTTTAAACTACTTTTGTTGAAATTTCAGTGGTCGACATGCTGCAGTTGTATCATGCCCCGCTTGGCGTAGCCCTTTATTACGGAAATACACGAACTTGCATGCGATAAAAGAATCCCAGAAGTGATGGAAATACATTCAGTTGATAACGATTTCATATAAGCCTGCTTTTTTCATTTTTTGTTGAAATCTTCTAATTTTTCTAAGAGTAAAATTTTAATCATATTTTAACTAAGTATATAATAAAATATTTATTTTGTTTTATTGTATTGGGAACAAATTAAAAAATATTACATGTACATTTGTTTTCAAGATGCTATCTTAGTCTTTCAGGAAAATGTAAAATATATGATTATGGAAGAACTCTGTAGTCATATCTCTTGCGTTTTATTTTCAGGAACAATTTTTAGTACAGAGATTTAAATCCCAAGGAGGTATGTCCATTTTATATTCAGGTTTGATTATACATGTAGTTAATAGACTAAAGTGTAATATCAGCATGAGGATAAATAAATAAAATTCCAAGTTTTTAACTGTCCTTTCTGACATGTTAAGTGAGAAGTATTAGTTTAGCCCCAATTCTTGCAGTGCGAATAAGGTTGCTCTTGACTTGTATGTAATAAAGTTGAAGTGTTACTTGCTAATTAGGGTCCCGCTACATAGTGGCGGATGCCCTGCAGTAATCTAGTAATCGCTCTGTCTGTTGTGGGTCCAGCCGTAACAAAGTCATGTCCAGGCTATAACTTTTTTGTCTTTTGAGATAAGCTTTTGATATTTTGCATGTAAATAGATCACTTCAAGACGATGTGTCATGAATAATGATTGGTGACCTTTGACCTTGACCTTTGTCTTGAAGATCAGATTTTTGCTTTTCTAGTGACAGTTCGTGTCTGGGCTATATCTTTTTTGTCTTTTTAGATAGGCTTTTGATATTTTGCATGTAGATAGATCACTTCAAGACGATGTGTCCTGAACCATGATTGGTGACCTTTGACCTTGACCTTTTTCCTCAAGGTCAGATTATTGCTTTTCTAATGGCAAGTCATGTTCCGGTAATAACTGTTATGTCTTTTGAGGTAGGCTTTTGATATTTTGTATGTAGATAGATCACTTCAAGACGATGTGTCATGAACCATGATTGATGACCTTTGACCTTGACCTTTGTCTTGAAGGTCATATTATTGCTTTTCTAATGACAAGTCATGTCCAGGCTATAACTGTTATGTCTTTTGAGTTTGCGTTTTGATGTTTTGCATGTAGATGGATCAGTTGAAGACAATGTGTTAGAACCATGATTTGTGACCTTTGACCTTGACCTTTATCTTTAAGGTCAGATTATTGCTTTTGGGTACATGTATTACATTCCGTTTATATCTTGATGATATGATTGTGTCCATACTTGTGTTGTGTCCACACCTGTATTGTGTCCACACATACTTAATTTTGCACTTATATACTGCGAGACCCACGGACATGGCTGCCATCTCTCCGATGTTTAATTGTCAGCTATTCTCTCCAACATTCTAGTTTCCCACTCCAGTAAAACCGGATATCATGATATAGGTGAAATACTGATGAAAACAACGACAGTAGAATACCAAAGGAACAGAGCACAAGATTACATAAATCAAAGTCCAGAGATATGAATGAGAAAACCAGAAGACAGAAGACAAAAGACACAACACACCCACAAAACACATGAACAACACAAATAAAAAGATGCTAAATGAGAATGATGTTAAACTTTGTTCAATAATCAATCAATCACAGAAAATACTTATTGCTCTTTCATACAACTACAGTTCAAAATGTTTGATGTGATAGCTGCAGTCATATGACATAATTAACCAATAACAGTACATTATTTGAATGTACAGGGGCATCAATCGTAGATTTGACAGTCAGAAACGCGGCTTGCATGCGAAGTGTAGCAGAGCATTCAAGTAATGTATTGTTATTGCAATTTTAATGCAATCAAACAATTTCTTGTCTTATATATCAAGAAACCAGACTGGACAGGGAACTCATTTTGTCTGAGGCATGTACATAGTGCAGATGATGGTCAGTTTTGACCAATCAAAGATCTGTTACATTCATGTTGCATTAAAAATTATCAATTATGTTCATGGGGTGTTGCTACTAGAGGTTATTCTCCAGCCCAGTGGTCTGTACTTCAGTGCTTGCCTGAAAGCAAATGTTATTTGGAAACTTGCAATATTTGATTTTTTAAAAATTTTGATTAAAACTTAGGAATATTATTGTTTAAAGCTCTGTCATTTGCTAATTTTGGCTTTTCATTTAGATCTTATTGCTTATTTGTTTTCAAGGTTGTATATATTATTCGAATGAAGGCTTTCTAAACATTTAGATTTGATCTGCACTGAAGAGACATAAGTTGTTAAATTGCCATCTGCAGAAACTCAATTTACAGTAAATATGGTATATAGTTATTTATTCATGGGAATCAGGTTTGGAGGAAAATTGTTGATTTCTCTCTGACTTGCACTTGATTAATATAAAATTTAGATGTCGTCAGAGTTTAACAATGTATTAAGAAAAATTAATTGAAAGATTTTGTAATGGATACAAATAATTTAATGACTTTTAACAATATCAGTAGTTGTTGTAAAATTATATATTTATACTTTGACAGGTGCCCAGTTAAAAGAGTTTTGTCAGTATGGTACCAGAGAAGAATGTTATAGACTGAAGGAAACATCAGAACCATGTAAACGACTTCATTTCAGGAAGATTATCAATAAACATACAGATGGTTAGTGTTGAATTGGTATCTTCCATATACCGGTATATGTAGATGTTTTCATAAATTTGCCTTGTTATACACTGGTTGAACATTAATTCAAATGTGACATGTATAGAACACTTTTTGAGACAACTATATGTGTCGATAAGTGATTATCATTTGAGCAACACACAACAAAAAGAAAAAAACACATATGGCTTTTCCAAATTACTTCCATAGCAAAAAAATGTTTTTCAGGTCCATGCTATATCAAAGATGGCCACCAGCAGGGAACAAACCCTTTGCAAAAAACATATTCGAAGATCTTCTCTGTAAGCCAACTTGAACAACACTTGTCTACAATAGCCCATGGTTGGTCACCTTAAAAATAGTCGTTTTTCAGGTCCGCACTTTATCACAGATATCTGCAAATGTTAATGTGAGATTTTATGGGAACTCATTTAAAGATCATTTCCTGTGAAACTGTTGAACCATTTGGAACCAGAGCTTTTAGGTTCTCCCCTGCAAAAAAAGGGGTTTTCTAGGTCTGTACCACATCAAAGATGGCGGCCATCAGGGACACATTGTAACATTGGACTATATTAGAAAACATTTAAAGATCTTGTATGAAACTGCTGGGCCATTTTGAGCAAAAGTTGGACATATTAGTTCTTGGGAAATGCCCTGCAAAAAGGGTGTTTTTCACTATATCCAAGATGGGTGCCAGCAGGTAATAAGTTTTAGATGATATTTTTCACCAAAAAAAAAACCAACATGATAGTAATTTCCATCTTTGTAGAAATTTTTGATTTATTTGGAATCATACAGAGATAATGTTCTTACTGAAATAAAGCTACAGTGTATATTTCTGTACATAGATTCTTATGGTTATGTATTTTATTATTTCAGAAACTCTGGGTGATTGTTCCTTCCTTAACACTTGTTTCCATATGGATACATGTAAGGTAAACTTAATTATCAATTAAGAGTTTGATATGTGAAAATTATGTACATGTATGTATAAGTAAATATCTCCACTCTGTAGAGAATGGGGTCACTCCCACTCTGTAGAGAATGGGGTCACTCCCACTCTGTAGAGAATAGGGGCTGCATTCACCTAGTCTGTTTATTTGTTCATTTGTCAGAATATTGTTTCAGTTAAATTTTTCTTAGTTTCTATTGGAGGGATTGATTTTAAACTTGGTACATAGACTCTATGTGATAAGTTGTATGAAAGCTCCCATCATCAATCTTTTCATACATTTACTTCTTGTTAAATTATGTCTGTTGACATGACAAGTGATAATGCATGAAAAATAAAACTCATGTCTTTCACATCATGACACCTGATGATACATTGAAAATAAAACTCATTTTTGTCATCATGACAACTGATAATACAGGGAAAATAAAACTCAGGTCTGTCACCATGACAACTGACAATACATTGAAAATAAAACTCATGTTTGTCACCATGACAACTGATAATACAGGGAAAATAAAACTTGTCTGTCACCATGACAACTGATAATACATTGAAAATAAAATTCATTTTTGTCATCATGACAACTGATAATACAGGGAAAATAAAACCCAGGTCTGTCACCATGACAACTGACAATACATTGAAAATAAAACTCATGTTTGTCACCATGACAACTGATAATACAGTGAAAATAAAACTCGTCTGTCACCATGACAACTGATAATACATTGAAAATAAAACTCATGTCTGTCACCATGACAACTGATAATACATGTACATTGAAAGTAAAACTCATGTCTGTCACCATGACAACTGATAATACATTGAAAATAAAACTCAGGTCTGTCACCATGACAACTGATAATACATTGAAAATGAAATTCATGTTTGACACCATGACAACTGATAATACAGGGAAAATGAAACTCTTCTGTCACCATGACAACTGATAATACATTGAAAATAAAACTCATGTTTGTCACCATGACAACTGATAATACAGGGAAAATAAAACTCTTCTGTCACCATTACAACTGATAATACATTGAAAATAAAACTCATTTTTGTCACCATGACAACTGATAATACATGAAAAATAAAACTCAGGTCTGTCACCATGACAACTGATAATACATTGAAAATAAAACTCATGTTTGTCATCATGACAACTGATAATACAGGGAAAATAAAACTCTTCTGTCACCATGACAGCTGATAAAACATTGAAAATAAAACTCATGTTTGTCACTGTGACAACTGATTATACAGGGAAAATAAAACTTGTCTCTCACCATGACAACTGATAATACATTGAAAATAAAACTCATGTCTGTCACCATGACAACTGATAATACAGAAGAAATAAAACTGATGTCTGTCGCACCCCGACAACTAATAATACAGTAGAAATGAAACTCATGTCTGTCGCAACAAGACAACTGAAAATACATGAAAAATAAAACTCGTGTCTGTGACAATGATAATAATACATGAAAAATAAATTCATGTTTGTCACCATGACAACTGATAATACATGTACAGGGGAAATAAAACTCATGTCTGTCACACCATGACAACTGAAAATACATGAAAAATAAAACTTATGTCTGTCACCATGGCAACTGATAATACAGGACAAATACAACTCATGTCTGTTGCACCATGACAACTGAAAATACATGAAAAATAAAACTCATGTCTATCACCATGGCAACTGATAATACAGGACAAATAAAATTTGTGTCTGTCACACCAACACCATGACAACTGAAAATGCATGAAAAATAAAATTCATGTCTACATGTATCACCATGGCTACAGGACAAATAAAACATATGTCTGTCTCACCATAACAACTAATGATACTTGAAAAAAAAACATTTCTGTCACCATGACAACTGATAATACAGGACAAATAAAACATATGTCTGTCTCACCATAACAACTAATAATACTTGAAAAAAACACATTTCTGTCACCATGACAACTGATAATACAGGACAAATAAAACATGTGTCTGTCTCACCCATAACAATTAATGATACTTGAAAAAAACACATTTCTGTCACCATGACAACTGATAATACAGGACAAATAAAACATATGTCTGTCTCATCATAACAACTAATGATACTTGAAAAAAAAACACATATCTGTCACCATGACAACTGATAATACAGGACAAATAAAACCCATACCTGACATCATGACAATTGATTATACAGAGAAAATAAAGCATGTCTGTCACCATGGCAACCATAGCTTCAGACTGTACATGATATATATATGAAGAATAAGAATTAAATGAAAATATCAACACAATATTGGTCTTTTTTCCAGTATGTACATTATGAGATTGAATATCCTGCTGAAAGTAAAATAAAGTCCAAAGACTTGTCAATTGCAAAGAAATCAGACATGACAGATGTACAGATGTTTCCACCCCAGGTCAGTTGAAAATTTGTCTATACCAAAAATCAGATATAGTTTAAAATGTAGTATTATCGGTTATTCTTATTTTAGGAAATACAGCAGATATTTAAATCAGTAAGGATCAGCTTGTCTTACTTGTAAGTGAAACAAATGATTATTTTGTCATTAACATCATGGTGAGGTACTGAAGGTAGTTAGTAATGTAAAAATCTTGTTTTGATGCAAACATTTGAGAACAAGAATATGTGTCTAACGGACACAATGCCCGGCCTCACAACTGTTGAAGAATGGTATATTTCGTGATCAGTAAAGCATGCATGAAGTTGGTTGCATGAAAATATTCATATGATTTTTGTTTAATAATACCCTAATAATAGGTATTTAATAAAACTCAATGACAATAGCACACATCCTTCACAGAAAAGAAATTAAAACCTATGGATAAACCTTAAACTATCCCCCCTTTTTCCATGATCAGTGAAGCATGAAGTTGGTTGCATGGGTAAATATTTACAATATTATTTATCTATTTATATCCTAATGTGTATCTATATAAAGTGTAATGATAATAGCATACATCCTTCTCAGAGAAAAAAAAACTTCAAACTGAGGGTAAACCTCATACTACCTCCCTTTTTTCCATGATCACTGAAGCATGAAGTTGATAGCATGGGTAAAATTTTATTATGATTTTTGTTTAATTAGATGCTAATGTGTGTTTATGTAAAGTTTAATGATAATAGCATACATCCTTCACAGAAAAAAAACTTCAACCTGTAGGTAAACCTTATACGATCACACATTTTTCCCGTGATCAATGAAGCATGAAGTTGCTTGCATGGGTAAATTTTATTATGATTTTTGTTTAATTAGACACTAATGTGTAATTAAATAAAGTTTCATAATAATAGCATACATCCTTCCAAGAAAAAACTTAAACTAGCTTGGGACGTCCGTCCGTCCGTCCTAACTTAGGTTTACCCTTAGATTGAAGTTTTTTTTTTTCTGTGAAGGATGTAAGCTATTGTCATTAAACTTTATATAAATACAAATTAGTGTCTAATTAAACAAAAATCAAAATGAAATTTTACCCATGGGACCAACTTCATGCTTCACTGATCACGGGAAAAATCGTGATGGTATGAGTTTTTTTTTCTGTGAAGGATGTAAGCTATTGTCATTAAACTTTATATAAATACAAATTAGTGTCTAATTAAACAAAAATCATAATAAAAATTTATCCTTACCACCAACTTCATGCTTCACTGATCATGGACAAAAAAGGGGGGGGGTAGTATGAGGTTTTACCTCAGGTTGAAGTTTCTTTTCTTTGACTGATGTAGGCTTTTTGATCAAACTTTATATAAATACACATTCCGATAAAAATAAACAAAAAACAATAAATATTTACCCATGCCACCAACTTTATGCTTCACTGATCACAGAAAAAAGGGGGATAGTTTGAGGTTTATCCAAAGGTTTAGGTTTTTTTGTGAAGGATGTTTGCTATTATCATTAAACACCAATTTAATTAAATACCCATTAGGGTATTATTAATTAAAAATCATAATTAAGATATATTCATGCAACCAACTTCATGCTTTACTGATCATGAAAACTAGCATTGTTCAAAATAGTTGTGTCGGGGGCATTGTGTCCGTTAGACACATATTCTTGTTTGTTCCTAAAATAATAAAGTGTATTTTAAAATCAATGGATCCAATATGTCATTACATGAAATTATATATTTTAGTGGATACAGTGTGATCTCCGAAAGCACTTTTATTCGTGGATGCCAATTTTCGTGGATTGCAGACAAGTCGTAAGTTCATGGGTTCTTAAATTCGTGGTTTAAGACTTTCCACAGTACAAATCTATAGGAAATTTGTATTTCGTTGGGTATCAAATTTCGTGGTTTAAGTCAACCACGAAATCCACGAAAATTGGTACCCCACGAACAATAGTACTTTCACAGTATTTAATTATATATTTATATATTTTAGTGGATACAGTGTGATCTCCGACATTTTGATATGAGTGTGTTAGGTAAATGTGCTGTTGTTATGGCTGATCCACCATGGGATATACATATGGAACTACCCTATGGAACTATGCAGGATGATGAAATGAGAAAGTTAGATGTACCCTCCTTACAAGATGAAGGATACTTGTTTTTATGGGTAACAGGAAGGTAACTATAAATCTAACAATGAAGGACCTTGATAGATTTATAGAACAACTAATGATAAAATTTTCTAGGCTTATGTAGTTATGTGTTAGTTGTTTAATGGGGTGAGTTGTACCATACCTTTCTAGGACAGGCACTGGTAAAACAGGTAACTAGTGAAAAGAAAATTTATTGAAGTTGATTTTGAAGTATGTAAAAGCTAACATAATTGAAAAACAACTATTGAACATTGACATGGGATATAATTTATCCACTGTCAATAAGTATATAAACTTGAAAGTAAAGATTTTTAGAAAGAATTTTACAAATTGACCAAAATCATATTTTTGAATTTAAATAATGAGTTAGTGAGAAAATAAAGTAATTCTCACAGTAATTCACACAGATTTGAAAGGATTTGGTGATCATTTAAAAGAATTATTCAAGAAAACCTATTCCACACCCCCCTTAACGGAAAATTTATGATCGGTAAACTTCAGGTGATTTCGGAAGACAGAATCTTCAAAGTGATTAAATAAAGTACATCTTTGCTAATATAATTGATATCCTGCAATTTAAATGGATAAAACATTCTAACAGTGAAACCATTTCACATAAACAAAAGAGTGTTTCGGTTGCTTGAACGTCATGTAAACAAATTTCTGGTATGGACGTATGCACAACAGGTGCAGAATGGACAACGAAAGTAGAATTGATGGAAATTAAGTTCAACGTGTGAGTTTTGTGTTTCACTGTCTGTGCATTGTCAGAGGCCTTATTCTGGGTTGCTTTTTTGACAGGCCAAAATTTAAACGGTCCGAAGATTTGTTTTTAGCAGAAGTCATGTAACCTAAAGGCTTAACTTTTATATACTGTAATTTTTTTCATCACTGAAATGAAACAACCTGTTGCTGTTGCTTGTTTGTTTACAGACTTTTAGTCCACATTAATATTGTTAATTTTCCTTGAAAATTAAAGTCTTGTAGTCGCTTTTGAAATAGAAACTGCGATGTTGGAGTTCAGTTTACATAGAGAAAGGGAGATAATCATTATGTAGGAACTGTTGTGGTTTAAGAACAGTTGACATTTGGAGGTCTTTAGAATTTGTCTTTAGTTCAAATAGTACTGACTTGTGAGGAATTTTTATATGTTGTGACTGTACTATTTTTTTTCAATATTTGTAACACCACAGTTTGATAGTAAACAAGTGTGGATAGTTTAATGCACATTTTTACAGCAAAATAAAAAAATGAATAAACGACAAGATCGGCTTGTACCAAGTCAACTTAAATCTTTGAAAGCAACCTTTCTATTAGGGCTTTAAGCACTTTGATTTTGCAAGTTACACATGAAATATTTAATGTGAATTTAACTTTTTTATACGGCCGCAAAAATTTTGCGGTCGTATTATGGTATGGCGCAGTCGTCGGCGTCGGCGTCTGTGGCCAGCATAACTTTGTTTCTAGTGGACGGATCATCTTCTAATTTCAGTATGTGGTTTCTTGGCATAATGGCTATCCCGGGTTTTAATTTCGGGTTTATTGCCCCACCCGTTTCAGAAAAAGGGGCCAAAAAGGGGTAAAATTGGGTATTTTTGTGTCTGTGGACAGCATAACTTTGGTTCCAGTGAACAGATCATTTTCAAATTTTAGTATGATGTTTCTTGGCACATGCTTTAGCCCGGTCAATAATTTTATGTTCCTGGCCCCGCCCGTTTTAGAAAAAGGGGCCATAAGGGGTTAAATTGGTTGTTTTCACATATTTGACTGTAGAATCTTTACTATTTATCGAATTTTGATGGGGTTTCTCTCAGTAAACACCTTAGAAAATTTCCAATCTGGGGTATGCCAACGGATTTCAAGTGGCATGTACCGTTCACGAGATAAATGGGGCCCAAAAGGGGCGAATTTCAAAATTTTCATTTTTTTATTTTTAGTCCGATTTTGATGCAATTTTTTCCAAAGGATTCCTAATGAAAAATTATTAGGCGCTCTACTATTAGATTTTTGGAAACTTGTTTCCTTACCCAGCTATGAGGGGCCGAAGGGGGCCAAAATTATAAATTTACAAATAACCAAAAAATTTTATTTTTCATCGGATTTCGATGGGAATTTTTTCTTTGGATTCCTCTTTATGTAAGCTTTCAATGCGATGTCAACGGATTTGGCGTAGCTCTTACCGTTTCCGAGCTATGAGGGGCTGAAGGGGCCAAAATTGTAAATTTACAGATAACCTAAAATTTTTATTTTTCGTCGGATGTCGATGGGATTTTTTCTTTGGATTCCTCTTGATGTAAGCTTTCAGTGGTATTTCAACGGATTTGGCATAGCTGTTACTGTTTCGGAGCTATGAGGGGCTGAAAGGGGCCAAAATTGTAAAGTTACAGATAACCTAAAATTTTTATTTTTCATCGAATTTCGATGGGATTTTATTCTTTGATTCCTCTTTATGTAAGCCTTCAGTTATATGTCAGTGGATTTGGTGTAGCTCTTACCGTTTCCGAGCTATGAGGGGCCGAAGGGGGCCAAAATCGTAAATTTACAGATAACCTAAAAATTTTATTTTTCGTCGGACTTCAATGGGATTTTTTTCTTTGGATTCTACTTGATGTAAGCTTTTAGTAGTATTTCAACAGATTTGACATAGCTCTTGCCGTTCCCGAGCTATGAGGGGCCGAAGGGGGCCAAAATCGTAAATTTACAGATTACCTTAAATTTTTATTTTTCATCGCATTTCGATGGGATTTTTTTCTTTTGATTCCTTTTGATATTAGCTTTCAGCATCATGTCAATGGATTGGGCGTAGCTCTTACCGTTTCTGAGCTATAGAGGGTCAAAGAGGAATCATAAGGAGTCATAAGGGCTAATTTTTATTTTCCCTAGTTTGTGTCCAGCTAATTACTTGGTCAATCTCCTTATTGCGTCCATCTAATTATTGTGTCAAGCTCTTTCCTATGTCCATACTCACTTTAAATTACACTTTTTCAAATTTCAGTGGACGACATGCTGCGGTCGTATCATGCTGCGCTCGGCGTAGCCCTTTATTACTCATTTTACATAAAATTACCTATACACTAATGCATTGGGAAGCAAATTTATACAAAAATAGTCCACACTCAGAAATTTATATCTTCATAGAAATAAATTCTGTCCTTCCAGAAAAATATTGGTATCCACATCACCAAGTTTAGTAGATTTGAGTTGTTGAATCGCTGAATGAAACAACGGCAGTAGAATACCAAAGGGACAGGGCATGTGATAACTACAAAAGACATGGCAAAAACTAGAACACAGAAAACAAAGACACACCCACACGAGACAACCACAAGGCATGGAAATAAAATGACAATATGAAAATCTTATCATCACTATTAATATAAGCCAACATGGCTCTTGTTAATCGTCAACCAGATTAATACTGGATAACCATATATTTCGCACATGTGCAAATGGTATCGGAATATGAGTAAATGGGATGTCAAACAACAAAGTTTTCAATTTTGTTCGCATTAGTTTATTAAGGAAATAAAGATTAAGAGCAGTTTTGAATTAAATCATACTATTCAGACACGTAAATGTGATTTTTTAAGGTGGTTGGCCACCTTATTGCGAAGATCGGGTTCCAAAGAATGCACTACAGCTAATGCTTATTATATGATATACTTCAAACTGCTATAATCTATGGCTATGTAAGCAATCAAACAGCAAAATACCCACTAATAACGTAGTTTTTGGTGAAACAATTTCATAGATCTCATTTATTGCCACAAAATAACAAGGACTCTGTTGCAGCGTAATGAACATACCGTCTTCACTAATTTGTGTTAATTGGCTGTGTGTATTAATTTCTATTGCAGCCGAATCATGTTGATATTATCAGTTCCTTAAAAACAATCAACTAGGCGACAGTTGCTTTATGTAATGAATGATATTTTAATGTATATCTATTTTCGATATCGCTGTTGAAGTATATTTATTGTCTTTCCATGCAATGAACACGCTGTTTTGTTTACAAATGTACACGCATGCGCTTAGTTTGGTTTTAATTGTTACTTGTCTTGCAAGTTCCTCCAACGTTGGAGCACTGCACATGGCATATGAAAAATATCTTATACACACGCGATTTCTCATTAAAAAATTAAAACACTAAAAATAGCATCAGCACCCCTAAAAGCGAACAATGGCTATATTTACATAAAGCATAATATATTCGGAACTTTTCTTTAAAGAGTGGGAAAATTTGAACTTTAAGTAGTCATGTAGGATAAATGCCGATGAGTTCCCAAAGTTCTAATATGGAGGTTTACTTTCACTTTCTCGATCATTCAAGGAAAATGTAGCGTAACTAAAAACGCTGCTGTTATGAGTTGAATGGTGGTTATTTATAAGAAGAATATCGAAGAAAGTACATGTATATCAGACAGTGACTGGAGTTTTGGATATATTTTGAAGTGGTTGGTGAAACCGCTGGTGCTGATGCCAACCGATGCTTTAATTTTGTAGGCATCCTTCTTTCTACTAGTTGGCGCTTTCATCATGGTTACTTAGAATTCTGTTTCTGGGAGAATAAAGAAATACAATTGTGCATAGTAACTGCAATTCCTCAACCAAAGGAGTTTGGACGGAGATAAAATACCGTGCTGTTTGTCACACTAAGGTGACGACCATTTGATTTTCGGGGAGCAGGGGCTTGGGTGACTTTGTAAATAAATAATTTAATCTTGGTGCCAGTGAAAATAAAAATTTTTATCCTTCTTGTAATTAAAATAAATAATTCAACTTTGAAAAATAAATTTGTGTTGCAATGGCAAATAAATGATTGGATGTGACATTTGGTGAAAATATATATTAATTTGTTTTAGATTTTCATGAAAATAAATATTTTTTTCTAGATAATTCGCCCAGACCCCCCGAAAATCATATGTTTACCCCCCTCAATCATATTTGAGATTATCAGCACTAAACTTCGGACAATTAATCCGTAAATTCCACAATGTGATTCTCACTTATTTTTTACATCAAATATTACTTGAGCTGTAAAAAAGTTTTCCTTTCTAATTGTTCCCAAGTATTGATACTTTAAGTTTTGCCCTGAATTTGAGCTCACAATCTCCATGATCGAGGTCAGCTACACATGGTATATTCATTGCTGACAAAACCAACCACCTTTCAGTGCAGACTGCACTTTGATTTTTTTTTTCCATTTGAAATTTGAACTTGCATCTGTTTGAAAACGTCAGATTGTGTATTGTGATGTCATAGAGAAAGTCAGCAATGGAGACGGGAAATTCACCTTCTCTTAGGTTGCTTCAGAATGAAAAATTGCATTTTCTGTCATATTAGAATCGAATTAATTCATGGTAGGTATATGGTTATTGTCATTTAACCATGGGCTGGGCCTTTATATTCGAATTTAACCCACAGCGTTAGCAAGGGGTTAAATTCAAATATAAAGCTAATGCTTTGGGTTAAATTTGAATATAAAGGCCCAGCCCATGGTTAAATTTCCAATAACCATATACCTGCCATGGATTATTTCTCAAGTAACATTTGCTTCTTTTACAACCCATGTATAATTCTTTTTCTGTTTGATTTCAGAGCTATGGAACTTGGAAGAGAATGTTTAGATCTATGGGGGTAAGCTTAGAAAGGCATTATGATATATATATCTGACAGTAAACTAAATCTGATTCCAATACAAAATTAGATTCTTACAGTGGCTTTACGAAGGAACAGAAACCCAAATTGTATGGAAACTTCTTTTGTATAATTCAATTTGCTATAAAGTGACCCAAATCTCAACCTTCTAAAGAGTGAATTTTCATTAATAATTTTGGATCAGTTAAAATCTGTTCTAGCATGTTGTGGTCAATTAAAATATAAACTCAGCCACTGGTCCAAAAGCCTTCAGCGCCATCTAAAGACATGCAAATCTCTAGAATCGTCTTTATAATGTGCTGGCAAGTACCTTTATGTTTTTGAAGGAACCTAGAATTAATGGTTTTCTGTGATCTACTGATATTGTCCATATTGTTGACATTTATGATGCAAGTTTGTGTATTAACTACACCATTATTACATGAAGGATTTAATTTATATTTTCTGTATGTCTAGCTATAAGCCACTTCCTGTATTAACAATTAAGTCCCTTTACACCTGTCAGTGCTTATTGTGGAACAATAACTGTTAAACTCCATGCAAGAGTTGTGTTTGTCATGTTTTTGACCTGTCCATACATTCATCTGTCAGTCAGTTCTGTTCTAGTCAATGCAACTCCTCAAAATTATCTCAATAGAATTTCAAGAAACTTAGTTGTGCATATTCAAGGAAAATTCTGATCTTATATTTATTCAACTGGTACTTATGTCTTTTTTGAGGTTAGTAAATTATGTTATCTTGAATTTGACATATTTTCAATTGTTTATTAGTGACAATAAATCTGTTAAAACTGAAGTCTCTAAGGATCATTAGCAACAGCATGTTTATGTTCTCACATGACATTTGAAGACAAAATAATTCCAAGATAGAAAGCACCACACTTGACCAAAAATGCTATGTTTAACTGATGGAAAAGGAGTCCATATCAGGATTTTATCAAAGGTAATAGATGGGAGTAATGAACTTCCACTGACTGTACTTGAAATTATCTTATAGGTATAATCAAAATATTAGACTGTCTTCAAACTTTGTTTTCATTGATAGTTATAAAAGAATTGATGAAGTAATATGGGTGAAGACTAACCAACTACAGAGAATTATCAGGACTGGGAGGACAGGACATTGGCTAAATCACGGCAAGGAGCACTGTCTGGTAAATATATAGTTTTACCCCTGCAAGCAAAGTTAAGGTGGTATATAGGAATCACCCTGTTTGTCCATCCATGCATCTGTCTGTCCACACTTCTTGTTAGTGTAACTCCTCTTAAACCACTTGAAGTATTTAATGAAAGTTTACACAAAGTAAGGACATTATATGGAGATATGCATGAAGGAGTATAAATTTTTGTCTGAAATCAGGACTTGACTTTTCTTTAATTCCATCTGGACAGAAAACCTTGAAAGAGCAACTCCTCTTAAACCACTATAAGGATTTGGATGAAACTTTATGTAAAGGAAGGCCACTAAATGGAGATGTGCATAAAGGAATATAATTATTGTCTGAAACAAGAAGGGGGGATAATTTGACTTTAACATCTGCACAGATAACCTTTTTTAGCGCATCTCCTTTTAAATATACATATGGATACATATGAAACTTGCTTTACCAAGTGCCACTTCTCCACTTGAAGTATTTTAATGAAACTTTACACCAAGGAAGGACACTTTATGGAGATGTGCATGAAAGATTATAATTATTGCTAGAAATCAGAAAGGGGAGATAATTGGCTTTTGACTTTTTATAGATTCCCTCTGAACATATTACCATATAAGCACAACTCCTTTTAAACCACATGAAGGATCTGAATGAAAATTTTACACAAAGGAAGGACACTTTATGGAGATTCAAATTAAGGAATATAAAAATTGTTCGAAACCAGAAAAGGGAGATAATTTGACTTTTTATTGCTTCCTTCTGCAATGATTTTTAGGACTTTGACAATCTTTTAAAGAAATAAATAAAAAGGTAGATATTGTGATATGGTTGAGTCCATCAGACATAATCAACAATTTGGCAGAAGAACCTGTTAAAAATTGTTCTTTAGCTAAACTACAGGAATTAAGGTTTCAGGATGCAAAAATGACAATCATCTGGTAGAATTAAGGCTTTATTATGTTATCTCCAGTATTGATTGTCAGAAATCTTCCATCAAATTGATAAAATCCACTTCCACTCTGTCAAAAAAACATTCCAAACAGGAAGTTATAAGTATTGATTAACTGAATTTAGTAAAAAAACATGATGATTTTTGGGAAATCCCAGATTGTTTTAGATCATAAGCTTAATATTTCAATAATCAGAATCTTTGTTTTAATAGTTTTAGTATAAATAAGTTAACAGTCAAATATGAGATTGAGAAATGGGTTTATAAAAAGAGGCTTAGTCCAAACCTCAAACTGAGAAATGCATGAGTAACTGTTATATACTTGTTCTATTCCAGGTTGGTGTAAAGGGCAACCCAAAAGGTGTAAATCAGGGTCTGGACTGTGATGTAATTGTTGCTGAGGTAATTTTTTTTTTGACTGCATTCAAACATTTCAAATACATATAAGTTTTTTGTTCTTTTTTCACCTCAATAGTCATGGAGTCCTGCTGTCTATGATCATTCCTTGCAGTTTGCTAGAGTAATCTCCCATATTTCATTTTGGTTTATTGATGGTTTATGTTGGCTCACCTATACTGAAAATATTATCCCGTGGCTCCACAAGCATGATCATGGGTTTTGTAGAGCAAGTGGATGTCATTGACAAACATTAAGGGATTCAGTCATTGATATAATTCTGTGCGGTTAAAACTCAGATTTCTTATTTCTTTTCAAAATATTACAGGAACTATCATGTACTCACCTAAACAGGTTGATCTGCTAGATCATGTTAAATGGGAAACCACAAAGTGGCTGCTGAGTTGTTGAACCATCCAGGAGATGTCATGTAAAGGACACGCCTTTTTTAAAATGTCCATTTAATTGAGCTGCATACTTCCAGTAATACATAGTTTGTGAGTTTCTATCAAAATATGTTCTTGTGGGTCGAATAGTAATGGTGTCACTATATAGAATAAATAACAACATACAGTTTATAAATATTCACATTTACATCCCTGTCTTCATCAAGAAATTCAGCCTGCGTAGTTTGTCAAAAGATGTCGTGGGCAGATTTAAAAAACATGTATCACTATTTGTTTACTTACCTGCATTGGCTATTTATAACAAATGGATTAGAGATACATATGAAAATTACCTCACTCAATCATTTTTATGGACATGTGTTATGTAATAACCAATATAAAATTGTGCTTTCTGTTTGCTTTTATTTCCTAATAAAGTATATAAATTAGTTATTTGATGCAGCAGGTCTTTGGATGACTATAAATTTTTGCCATGTAGATTTTCAGGGCTATTGAGTTTCGGCTTTCTGGGAGTTTTTGATTATTGTCCTGCCCGAGACAAAAGGCCCAGAAAGTGAGAAATATGCGTACAAAGTATGACATCGACGGTAAAACTTTTATGTTCAGTTTTTGTGATTAGGTCAGTTTCTTAGTAACTTCAAGTGGTACGTCAGTGATATTTGGTATATGGGTTTGTCTTGGGTAGTGCATGACAGTCTGTCACATGGCTTTTGTCCTTGACCTGAATTTCACGGTCGAATGAGCATGTTAAATTTTTGTGATTAGGTCAGTTTTTCAGTAACCTAAAGATATTTGGTATATGGGTTGGTTTTCTGTAGTGCATGACAGTCTGTCACATGGCTTTTGTCCTTGACTTCAATTTCAAGGTCCAGTGAGCATGTTAAGATTTTCTGATTAAGTCGGTTTCTCAGTAATAGTGGAAGTGGTAGGTCATTGATATTTGGTATATGGTTGGTCTTGAGTAGTGCATAACAGTCTGTCATATTGCTTTTTTCCTTGACCTCAATTTCATGGTCTAGTGAATATGTTAAGTTTTTCAGTATATATTAGTATTAGGTCAATGATATTTGGTATTTGGGTTGATCTTCTTTAGTACATGACAGTCTGACATACTACTTATTTCTGTGACTTCAATTTCATGGTCTAGTGAGCATGTTTATTTTTCATTATGTATTTATGGTAGGTATATGTCACTTGTGTGTTGAATTTGGGTTGGTCTTGTTTAGTACATGACTGCCTGTTATATGTGGAATATAGGACATTTTGTTTTTGATACGAACTTTATCATGGCCAGTATCAGGTGAGCCCGTTAGGGCGAGCTTGATGTGTTACGTTGTGATAAAGTCCTATATTTCTTTTATCAGCAATTCATGAAATGATAAATAAAACTGCATTTTAAGCGGTAAAAAGCTGAAATTTCTATCTTAGCACAATTAATCTATTGTTAATTGCAATATTTTTTATGGATTCTTCATTCAACGTATTAGGCCTATGAACACGACAACTGGTACAAAATATGACGTCAGCATAGCAACACGCATGTGACGCCTTCACAGTGACCTAATAATTTTGTGATAATGTCCAGTTCGGTGATACTGAGATTATCAGTCTCTTTAGATAAAAGGAAATTCATACAAATTACCGATAAATGGCTTTTGTTCTTGACCTTATGTTTACATTATATTGAACATTTTAGGTTTTTCAGTATCTATTAGTGATAGGCTCGCAGTCTAATGAACATATTGAGTTGTTGTGGTAAGGTCAGTTTGATTTTTAACATCAATTTTAGCGGCCAAGCAGGGACAGGTGAGACATCTATTATGGACTGCACTTGTGTATTTAAAACTATGTATTTTTTATTCTATAAAACAGTTCTTGTTTGTTCTAAATTTGAATGAACAGAAGCAGATAAATAATGAGCCCAGTTTCTCTTTAATACTGGAGTTTTGGTGTTTTGTTATGATTGAGATCTGCAGATCCAGTAAATGTCTTAAACACAATACTATCTCCATATAATGTAATCTAAATAAAAGATTTACTATTTACAATAGTTCAATACAATCATCATGCTGCAATTTGTGCATGTTTCAAAAAAATTGAATTCCATCAGCATTTTACTTTGACATGCAATGTAAATATAGACAGATTCAACTGTTTAATTTGCCATTTTATGCATTTTATTTGAAAGCAATAATTTTAATATTTGTATCGTTTAAGGTGAGAGCCACCAGTCACAAACCTGATGAAATTTATGGTATAATAGAACGTTTATCCCCTGGTACAAGGAAAGTGGAATTATTTGGCAGACCACACAATGTACAGCCAAATTGGTATGATCTTATTTCAGTATCTAAATATTTAACAAGATGTTATTTATTAATATTAAAACTAAAAATTAAATTTCTCCCCACAGAATGTTCTGGTTCATTATGACCTAATTGTTTCATAAAATATACTTCACCAATAAGGCCATATATTGTATCTTTGGCCCTGACAGCGTCATTGAAAAAGTTTCATGTTGGAACATTTTATTTGTAACTTTTGCTCAGAATTATATTATTTTGTTTCATCTTAAAATCAGCAAACCATATTACTGGAAGATAATCGACAAGACATACTGGCTTTATCTGTTTTTCTAAAATAAATATGAAAAAAATAAAAACCACCCACCCCATCTGTTAAAAAATAGAGATACTTGAGAATCAAGTAAATTTTTGAATGTCTTAAGGAATACTGTAAACCAACTTGTTTTTGGGGAGCGATTTAGTTTTACAATTGTAGCAAGCTTGAAAATATTGTGAAAATAAATCATTAATATTTATAACCCATATACAAATAAATACAACACCCTGAAAATTTGTCGCAGCAAAGTTTACCAGGAAGGACAAAATGTGATATGTCAGCCAAATTAGTTGGCTTACAGTATTTTGCACCTATATTTTAATTGTATAGTATACTATGGATATAAAGACATCTTAGTGAAACAAGAAAATTGCAAAATAAAAATTAGTTATATTGCTGTATGTTTCCATTTAGCCTCTCAATTACTGCTTAGAGTTAGAAAACTGAAGGCAAACAAGACAATAATGGTTTAAATGCTAAAATCTATTAATGCATTTAGAGAGACACTCAGTTTCAATCTGTATAATGTTAGATCAAATAAGACAATGTCATTTTATTGACATCACGTTGTGCCTGCCTACCATGAATTTGACATTTTGTAATCACATCATAAACTTACCTTCCCGTGATTCATTCAAGTCAGTCAGTAGAAAATATTAGTGTTAATTGTCAATTTTAAAACAAGACATACTTTGTTTTCAGGATCACACTAGGTAATCAAACAGAAGGTGTACGATTGAAAGACCCCGACATTGTAGCCAGATTTAAAGAACGTTATCCTGATGGAAATTGTATGGAACCACCTAAACCTAGAACTTGAATATCATTTTATATAGTGTTTTATAGAATTATCCAGTGCAATGTCTCAGCCTTCCAGGAATGTGATGATCATTTCCATTATATGTTGAGGACAATA
>MJUU01020694.1:12138-46761 GCA_002080025.1 Modiolus philippinarum
GTGAAGTCTATTACCGCTTCCAATCATGAACCCTTCAAGTTTTCCCGGCTTCATTCTCACTTAAATGGAAAGGCTTTTTTATTTCACCCACTTAGATGGAAAGGCTTTTTTATCTCACCGTCTTAAAAATTGCATTTTGTTGCATCATATTAAAAATTGTCTTTGAAATACGTAATAAAATATATGATGACCCTATAAACGTCCCGGTCGTGGACGAATCTGCTGGTGGATGAACAGCTGTCACAGCAACACTAGCGCCATCTGTTGTCATAATTCAATCATACGCGTTTTTTCCGCCACGTTTATTTTAAGCACATAAAAGACAAAAGTTAAAAGATAAAATATAAAAGTTAAAGAATGATGCACAATGAATACTTACTTTGAACATTTAAATTATAAAACATGAAATTTTTCGAAATTAACACGGTAGATATAATGTCGTAAAAGAAGAATTTAGAACTTAACGAACAAAGCATAGAAATGGGAACATTTAAAGAAAGAACATAAAATATAACAAATTGAGTTTTAGAAACAATAATATAAAATATAAAAACTGCAGAAGTTGGGATGAAATAGGAACATTTAAAGAAAGAATATAAAATACGATAAATTAATATCCTAGAATCTACAATATAAAATATAGAAAATGCAGAATTATGGATAAGGAAAGTGAAAACAATAAAAAGAAAAGATAAAATTTACAGCATAGAATTTCTCTGGTGGCGGAAATACCCCTCCATACCCCACCTGGTTCGTCCATTGTTATGAACAATACAAAAAAACTTTCATATAATTTATGAGGCTTGTTTAGGGGTTCCAATATCATATATCCCAGTAAGTCTGTACTATAATATTCCTATGAAAATCTAAGAAATCCCAATAATTGTTATAGTTTCCCTTGTCCCAAAGTCAAAATATCTCGTATCCCTGCCGCAAATATTCAATATTCCAATATACTCTAAAAGCCTCATTTATAAATCAAAGATGTGCATGCATGGGATTTGTTTTAGAATCTTCAAGATAAACAGTTTTGAACAAATTTTTTTTTATACAAAATATTGCATAAAGCGTACATCATTTGTCTGGATAACTCCTCGATTTCGAATAGCAATTTTAGAATTTTCAGGTAATTTGGTATACTTGCTGCCTAATATTGGAATCTGTTATATTTTTTGATATAGTATACACCGTTTGTCCAGAAAACTTCTGAGTTTTTGTTATGGGTGTTTCTGCAGATAAAAGAAATGCATTGTTGAACTAAGTCATTTTAGCTCGCCGGAACGAAAGTCCGGAGAGCTATTGTCATAGCCCCGGCGTCGGCGTCGTCGGGGTCTGCAAAACTTTAACCTGGCTCTTAAGTGATAGGATGTTGATATTCGGTATGTGACTTCTTTGTGATGAGAGCTTTCTTCTTGTACCATACTTGTAGACATTTTGACCTTGACCTTGCCCTTAGGGCAATTTTTGAAAAACCTTAAACCTTGTCTCTAGAAGGTAGGGTGTTCATATTTGTATGTAACTTCCTTATAATGAGAGCTTTCTTCTGGTACCATATTTGTAGACATTTTGACATTGACCTTGTCCTAAGGGCAATTTTTGAAAAACTTTAACCTTGCCACTAGAAGGTAGGCTTTTAGTGGAAGGGTATTCATATTTGGTATGTAGCTTCCTTATGATGAGAGCTTTCTAGTGGTACCATATTTGTAAACATTTTGACCTTGCCCTGAGGGCATTTTTAAAAAAAATTTAGACCTTGCCATTAGAATTAAGTTATTTAGTGGTAGGGTGTTCATATTTGGTATGTGACTTTTTGGGATGAGAGCTTTCTGTCGGTACCATATCTGTAGACATTTTGACCTTGAGCTTGCCATGAGGGCTATTTTTAAAAACTTTAAAAACTTCTAGAATCAAGATGTTTAGTGGTAGGGTGTTCATAATTGGTATGTAATTCCTTATGACGAGAGCTTCTGGTGGTACCATATTTGTAGACATTTTGACCTTGACCTTGCCCTGAGGGCAATTTTTTTAAAACTTGAATTTTGCTTCTAGACTTAAGTTGTTTAGTGGTAGAGTTTATATTTGGCAAGTGACTTTCTTTTGATGAAAGCTTTCTGATGATACCTTTCTATAACTTTCAAATTTATTGTGCATTGAGGTCATTCTTATCCCCGGCGAGCTATGTTGTCTTCTGACAACTCTTGTTATTCAAAATATTGCAGATACATCATTAGTTCTTCGTTTTCATATGACCGCAAAACATTTGAGGTCATATAATGGTATGGCGCTGTCGTCGTTGTTGTCGTCGTCTTTAGACACTTTTGTTTTTGGTCAATAACTTATGTTAGGCTACAGTTGATTTATCCTTATGAAATTTTGACTCCATGTTTCTTGTCGTCGTCTGTAGACACTTTTGTTTTTGGTCAATAATTTATGTTACAGTTGACCAATACTTATGAAATTTTGACACAATGCTCCTTGACAATGATTGGTTTTGGATTTTGAGGCACCTCTCGTTGGTAAAAAAGAGCCAGAAAGGGCAAAATAGGGCGTTTTCTACGGAAGCCCATATAAACATGAAAATTCAAGATAATAAGTTGAAAATTCAAGATAAAAACATGAAATTCAAGATAATAAGTTGAAAATTCAAGATGATAAGTTGAAAATTCAGGATGATAAGTTGAAAATTCAGGATGATAAGTTGAAAATAAGATAACAAAGATGAAAATTCAAGATAATTAGTTGAAAATTCAAGATAATATGTTGAAAATTCAAGATAATATGTTGAAAATTCAAGATGAAAACATGAAAATTCAAGATAATAAATTGAAAATTCAAGATAAAAAAAGTTGAAAAATCAAGATTAAAAGTTGAAAATTTAAGATAATAATTTAAAATACAAAAGCCCATTGAGCCCATTTTCGTAGGTTAAACAGATAAAACGGGGCCAACTTATTATATTGAATTTTCATGTTTTTATCTTGATTTTTCTACTTATTATCTTGAATTTTCAACATATTATCTAGAATTTTCAACTTATTATCTTGAATTTTCAAGTTTTTTATCTTGAACTTTCAACATAGAAACCTTTGAAAAAAAAAATTCTGAGTGGCCGATATGGGCTTCCGTAGTTTTCACATTTTTTTTTTAAATTATTTATCGGATTTTGATGGGTTTTCATTGTGCTCCTGGGGAAAATTCCAATGAGTCGTTTTCATGAGATAAATTGGGCCCAAAATGGGCGAATCTCAAAATTTTCATTTTTTTTTTAAATTTCTAGTCCGTTTTTTTCAACGGGTTCATATGAAAAATTATCATAGCGCTAAACTATTAGATAGACATTTGACAACTCGTTCCCTCTAGGAGCTGCGAGGGGCTCAACGGGGCCAAATTGCAAATGCGAAGATAGCATAAAATTTTTATTTTTCATCGGATTTTTATTTGGATTCCTCTCGATGTAAGCTGTCAGTACATGTCAACAGATTGAGATTTACTCTTACAGATTCCGAGCTTTCAGGTGTCAAAATTTGTCAATTTTTATGTTGTCTAGTATATGTCCAGCTAATTATTGCATCTAGTTACTGTGTCAAGTTCATTCACTTGTTCATATTTCAGTAGACGCTGCGGTCGTATCATGCTGCACTCGGCATAGCCCTTTATTATAATACTTAGACGTTTTCATTTTGGGGTTGATTGAGCATATATTAAAGATGAGGATGCTATTTTGTTTTTGTTTTTTGTTTTTGGTAATCTCTCGTCATTTCTTTGCAAATATTGCTTGCAGGGTGCATCGTTTGTCTGGATTTTCTATAGCCCTTTCTATAAAATGTTGTTATCTTTTCCTGGATTGGAACTCTCCCATCAAATGGAGATACAAACAGTCTTTGCTTCCGGTTATCATTCGTATGGTTGGTTAACAATACACAACTTAAACCCTGAATAAATTTTAATTGTAACAAAATTAATGCAGTGTCACAGTAAACAATGACCTTGTATCTAAATGTGAATAGTGTTATGAACTGTGTTCAGGATAAACAACACTTGCCCTGTTGTGTTGATAACCGGAACTGTTTCATTGTATATAAATGCCGAAACCAAAGTGCGGACCAAGCGATTTTTTGAAAAGGTCTATGTGATACTTTTAATTTTGTAGGGATGATTGTGCATATCTTACAGATGTTTATATGATTCCTGGATTTTAAATTTTTATTAGTTTTTACACGTTTTAGAAAAAACTTTCTAATCTTCAGTACGATGTTGAATGTTGAAAGATAGCGGATTTTTTTCTTTGGGGGTCACCACTGCTGGTACTTTAGTCTTATAGCGTTCTTATTCAATTCCTTTATCTTGGTCATGTTGTCTACATTGGTGTTGTTACATCTGAATTGCCGTATTTGGCATTTTATAGCATTTTTACATTGTCTGCCTTTTTTGGATTTGTTAATAATGAGAGATGTGGATACCTTATAGCCCGGGGGGATAACTTCCATTATTTTGGTATACAGGGATGTGCCAAAAATTCGGGTATGGTTTTTTGCATAAAATATATAAATTTGGGTGTGTTTTTAAACAAATTGTATATAAATTGGCATGTAGAAATAATAATTTATATAAATTTGGGTAAATAACAAGAGGCTTTCAAGAGCCTGTATCGCTCACCTGGACCATGGCTGACACAAAAGTCATTTCCAATAGGGTCCAATAAACTATGTTCTCTGCTGGAGGACACCTTGGATTGGATGAAGACATGCCAAATGCAAATTTGAAGGGGGCCACCAAAGGACTTTTGTGATCAAGTTTATTTCTAATGGGATTAGTGATTTCAGAGATCTAATTCTTTTAATGGCATCCAATATAAACTATCGCAATGCTGGCAGCCATATTGGATNTTACGCCGGACGTACGGACGACGGACGGACGACGGACGCCAAGTGATGGCAAAAGCCCACCCTGGCATAGCCAGGTGTGCTAAAAAGCAAATAAAGGCATTTGTTTTTTTAAACAACACATTTTCTTACCATTATTTTCTTTAAATGTTCAATATTTTATGTACTTTTTGCTTTGATTCGTTGTTTTTAAAAATTACCATATCAAATCAATGGTATATGAATATATTTGGCTCCTAACTTTAGTGTTGTTATATAAATTTGGGGTATGTTTTATGTGCAAGAGTATATAAATTCGGGGCATGTTTCCAAGATCAATTTGGCACATCCCTACCAAAAAAAATACCAACATGGTAAACCCCCCCCCCCCCGGGCCCTATAGCTATAGCTTTCAATATCTGTGTCTGTCTATCAACAATATTTTCGCCAAAGATATCTTGGCGTGTATGAGTGAAAATGTAATGAAATTTTGTCTCTAGTTTTGAAATAACGAAAAATTCACGTGAGGCTTCAAGCCTATTAAGAGCTCTAAAAGATGATCTTGTTGCTTCCGATAAAATATAGTGCGCAAGTTTCTTTCAAAATCGTATACATTGTGTTTTTAAGTTATATTTCTTCATTTTCTTGAGTTGAATACGGTGTTGATGTTTATCAAATTACTCGTTTTTTTATATTGCGTCTCGGATCAACGAACCTGTCGCGCAGTTATTTGTCAGAGATGAAAATAATATTTGTTTACCTGTGACAGTGTATTACATTATAAGTTGTCATGCACTGAACCAACTAATATGATTATTTAGATAGTGTCGAAAATGGTTGAACGGCGCGACCTTGGTTCAATGCATGATAACATTTTTGTGCGGTTATGCAAACCTGTTTGTGTTTAACTAAGAAAACGATAATTACAAACTGACCTACATTAAACTACACGAGTATACACATAAACGCTATGTCAACTGACCGCGTACTCTGGACAATACACAGCCGAATGATGTATTGATTTTTAGGAAGATTTACGGTACAGAAATCCTTCTTTCTTCAGAAAATCCCGGGTATGAATATGCACTTCGAAATCAAAAATCAATTTTTTGTGGCCAAATTCATTGCCAGTTTCTTCTTTAACATTATTGTAAACTGCATAAGAAATATAACATATGAATGTAAGGTTTAAGCATAATTAAAATAGAATTGTCGAGGGCATATTTTAGCAATTGACATTGTGTCACGTGACAAGTTAATTATAAATAACTTCACATATTACCGTAGTTGTAAAAATAATAATCAATCACCTGTGACCTGAATATTTGTAATGTTTCTGAATCTAAAAGATGCAAAAATATATATATTTATAAATAACTCTAATAATTCAGAATCTGATTTAAAAAAATATATAAATAAAAATAATAAACCGAGGAGTTAGAATTCTTTCTTATTTAGTAAGCGTAGTTTGCACGTAGTGCTAATTTGATTAAGAATTGTGAAAAATGATAACTTGTATAGCTCTTTTATCGATACTGAAAACAATATTAAATTGCCAATATATATTTTTGTTTTAAGCACCCTCTCAGAGACAAAGGATGAACAATTATTCATGTTTTCATTGGTGGATTAAGAGATGAGTTCGGGGTTGGGATACCTCCCCCTTTTCTCGATTTTTTTTTAATATCGTGCAGAATTTGACTGGAACCTCATTGGATCTCCCCTTTTCGTAGGTTGGATCCGCCGGTGTATTTCACTGTCTTTTGACATATTTTTGTTCAGATTTATAAAGTATTGGTAATACTGACAAATGATCATGTAGGGACGTATATTGATATACGGCCTTTAACATGTTATCAATGCAAATGCAAAAAAATGTCAGCGCGAATTGAGTATAGCTGTTGAATTTAAACTTAATAATTAGTAATATGCAAAATTCAAATTCACAACAACTTCGGTATTTAGTCATTGGTAAACGCTAATTTTTTTTCTCTCTTTTCACAAAATAAAAATACGATACGCATAAATTTGAAGTCAAGAGGCGATGTGAAAATTATGTTTTGTTTTTTTTTTTTGCCAAATTTCGACAGTTATGCAAGATTTTCCCTTATTACTTCGGAATCATAATATGGTCAAGATACGGCATTTACATTTGACTTACTTCTTTTATCCATTTTCAATAACATACCAACACATTTTTATGGAATCGCTAGATAAAAATTATATTCCCCGTTTTATCATCTATTTATGTCCATACTTACTTATATTAGCTAAAACAGAACATACGTCATTTCTTTAGCACTAACATTGCAGTTTAATTGGAAACCTTTTATATTCCCCGTATTATCAATGATATTTGTCGATCGGCTATAATCAACCAGTTGGACCGACACTAGACACTGGGCAGCTTTCAACAGTAAAGAATATGGCCTTGCAATAAACTAGCGTACTAACTAAGCCACTACCAAGAGATGTGCGTTTGTCCGACATACCCATTTGCTAGCCGCAAAAATATAAGAGGCTTCCAACAATGAGAAAACACTAATATCTAATAGTACATAGGAGACGGACCCCAGCACTAGTTGCATTGGCTTGAGCAAAATTCACTTGATGGACGTCGAACAACGCTACGTCCATGTTTGTCAACATCAGTGGATGCGGGATCAGACATAAGATATCAGGCAAAGTACTCTAAAAACACTGTCATCCTTTGCCCGAAAGAGGGGCCAAAAGACAATTCGAAATACACATGACCACGACCACAGGATAGTCATGAGTTGGTTGTAAGATGACTTGGCAAATAAAATGGGGAGATGAGTGCATTATAACTACAGATGGTGAAAAAAGTTTGATTTTTTAAAGAAAATATGAAAGCCAAAATGAAAAATTTTGAACATTTTAACTGAAGAAAACAAGAGAGCATACAACTCAATCAACGGAGATCTTTATAAGAACTCCACACTTCAAGAAAAAAATAATGGATATTGTCAACGATTGAATGTACAGGAGTCAAAATTCCTACAGATACATGGAAAAATTAACCAAATGCAACAACGCTTTTATTGTTCTTCATCTTCTATACCTTCAACATTTTCTATTTAGTCTTTTGTTGCCCGTAAATAAATTTAAGATTATCTTTTTTTCGAAAATAAAGCGTAAATCCGACTAAACAGTACTTCAGTACTTTGATTCATGTTGTATAAAGTTTACATTGCGTTTTCGTAATACATGGAGCGAACACCTTTGAAAATGAATGCAAATAAAATATTTCATATAATTTACATGTTATTCCAAGTATAGATGTATTTCACATTTTAATTTTTTACTGTAAATATCGGGCTGAAATTAGTTTTACATTACCTGGAAGTAAACTGTTAAACTTTAATTACGATATGTTTATTTATCCATGCTACTGCATGTTTGTGAATTATGTCCTTATGTACAATTCTTATATGTACGCTTTTGAATGACTTTGGTCTACATGTAGGTGAAACACTACATTATCATGATTATTGATTGTCATGTATAGGGCGGACATGGTTATTTAGCAGGTGGCTAATCAGCCAATAGAATCCAAGTCAAGTTTACATCCGCATAACCGCACAAATATTTATAGCAATGAAATCGACATGCGGAAATCACACAATCCGATTATTTTCACGTATTACGGAATAACTTAATACATGCGGACGTATGCAGCAGTTCTTTGGATGACTGTTGCCACGTGTAGATTTTCAGGGCTTTGAGATTCAGCTCCATCGGAGCTTTGATTATTGTTAAGCGGTTTTTCTGATGCCTTGATTTTTAATTATAAACCAAATTTTCGTCAAAGATTGCTTAGCTTGTATCAGTGGGAATAATCATTAAAACTTGGTCTATAGCTTGGAAATACCTTGACTGCTTTCTGTTTGCCGCTACATTGGTTCTTAACTATCAACCAATATTCGCCAACATTTTCTTGGCTTGTATAAGTGGGAATATGATTTGAAATTTTGTCTGCAGCTTTGAAAGGGGAGTCGTTTCGCGTGAGCGATTTTCAGGTTTGTAACACAACTATTTCCTATTGGTCGATACTTCGATTTGAAACTATAAAATAATTTTCCATCAAAAGTTTCTTGACCGGCATCAGTCGGGAAATCTTTTATATTTATTCTGAAGTTAAGAAATAAAATGATCTGGTGAAATTTCAAGAAATCGCTGTGTCTGGCAATTTAACAGATCATTGTGTCAAAACAGAATTTGAAGGGACATTGTCCCCATAGTTTCAGGGTGGAAATTGCACATGACCCTTCCGTCAACGCCATATTTAGTAACGTAAGCTAGTTTCCAACAATTCCAGTATTTTAGTAACTATGGGTAAATAACATCATGTGATGGATTATTCTATGTAAGTTCTTCCTATCAGCAGCCAATACTCTATTTTTTATTTCAATAAAGGAAATGAGGATTTTGGACAGAATATATACTTCTTGCTGTGGCCGATTCAAACATTATTCCATGGACTTTAGTTCTCTGTAATATTAGCTATGGTTGATCGATTGATTGATTGATGTTTTACGCCAACTTCAGCAATATTTCAGCTATATTGTGGTGAGAACTGTTAAGTAATTTGAACAATTATAATAAATATATAAAATATCAATATAAAACCATTAAAGCTTTATACAAGTAAAACAAGAGTGTAAAATAAAATAAATATAAATAAAGGGCTACGCCGAGCGCAGCATGATACGACCGCAGCATGTCGACCACTGAAATTTGAACAAGTGTAATTTAAAGTACGTATGGACATACTAAAGAACTTGACACAATAATAAGATTGGCACAATAATCAGATTGACCTAGTAATTAGCTGGACACAAACTATGGAAAATAAAAATTAGCCCTTATGACTCCTTAAGATTACTCTTTGATCCCATATAGCTCGGAAACAGTAAGAACTACGCCAAATCCATGAAAGCTTATATCAAGGGAAATCATAGAAAAAAATCTCGTCGAAATCAGATGAAAAATAAAAATTTGGGTTATCTGCAAATTTGCAGTTTTGGACCCTTTGAACCCTTATAGCTCGGAAACGGTAAGAACTACGCCAAATCCGTTGACATAATTTAGAAAGCTTATATCAAGAGGGATCCAAAGAAAAAAAATCTGTCGAAATCCGATGAAAAATATAAATTTTAGGTAATCTGCAAATTTGCAGTTTGGGCCCCTTTGAACCCTTATAGCTCGGAAAGGGTAAGAGCTACGCCAAATCCGTTGGCATACTACAGAAAGCTTATATCAAGAGGAATCCAAAGAAAAAAATCCTGTCGAAATCCGATGAAAAATATAAATTTTAGGAAATCTGCAAATTGGCAGTTTTGGCCCCTTTGACCCCTTATAGTTGGGAAACGGTAAGAGCTACGCTAAGTCCGTTGACATATAACTGAAAACTTATATTAGGAGGAATCCAGAGAAAAAAATCCCATTGAAATCCAATGAAAAATAAAAATTTTCGGTAATCTGCAAATTCGCAATTTTGGCCCCGTTTGGGCCCTCATAGCTCGGAAAGGAAACAAACTAACAAAAATCTAATAATTGAGCGCTACATTAATTTTTCAAAAGGAATCCATTGAAAAAAACTGCATCAAAATTGGACTAAAAATTTAAAAAATATTTTTTTTTGGGGAATCCCCCTATTAGGGCCCCATTTATCTCATGAAGGGTAAATGAGAACATACTACTGATTGAAAATTTAATAAGGAGCACACTGAAAGAAACCCCATAAAATCTGATAAATAATAAATATTCTATAACCTAATATATGAGAACACCCAATTTGGCCCCTTTTTCAGAAACGGGAAGGGCTACAATACCCAAAAGCAATCCCAGCCTTCCCTTTGTGCCAAGGAACATTGTGTTTAAATTTCATCAAGATTGGTCATTGAGTCCGACTCAAACAGAACTTAAGTTATCGCACGGAAAACGAAGTGTCCACTGCCGCCGCCAGTATCATACCAATATACGACCTCAAAATTTTTTTTGCAGTCGATAAAAATAATTAAAGTAGAAATGACAGTTTAACTGTTACAATATTACAACTATAAATTAAATATAAATCGATTAGCTATGGAATATGGTACGAGATCTGCTACAGAGGCAGACATCATCAGTTTCTAAACAGCAACTGCAGCAACGCTGCTTACAGCTTTTCAAGTTATCATTACAGAATACTGCAATTAAACTTATAAGTCACAAGTTAATTGATAATCCGTGTTGAATTCAAGAAAGTTTAAAAAAAAAACATTTTGGTCAAAATTACTAGTTTTTGTAAATGAAAATAAACTGATCATAATTTCCTGTGGATATTCACATCATCACATTGAAGTTGCATCAACAGACTGTTTTGACAGTTTAATTTAAATTAGCTAAACTTCCAAATGCCTAATAATGGGCACTCAAATGAAATCTACAAACCACAGGCAGCCATGAGTATGAAATAGGAACAATATGATATCAGGATTTTCTGTGAAAATGCACAATTATATATGCTTAACCTATGAACCTTATTTCAACTCTGTTATGAATGTTTCTAAAACTACACTGGCAAACAGGAGTGATTGCTACATAGGTAAAAACATGAAATGAAACACCTACAAATAGAACAAAAACATATCCTATGCAACATATAAAAATATGTCAAATTATTTCCCGTGTTACACCAATTATTTCCTGTGTTACACCTAAAATCATGTAAACAGAAGCTGCACAATAGCTGAAATATAGTCAAAATAATCACAATGTTTAAGGGTCTCATTTTCAAGTTGGTAAGACACTGATATTATAAGCTATATGACCAAAAGTTAAACTATATTCCCCTCTAACAGCTATTTTGGATGTCACCTTTCTTGGAAGTGACCACTGAAGGACTATTGTTTGGTATCAATTGGCAATTGGATATTTGGATTTCAAATAAGGCCTTTGAATGTTTTCCCATAGAGGCAAATGTTAAAACTATGTTCCNCCATCTTGGATGAGGTACGGACCTGCCGGATACATTTTTTAAAGGGGACCACCCAAGGACTATTGTGACCAAGTTTGGTTCCAATTGGCCCAGTGGTTTCAGAGGAGAAGATCTTTGAATGAAAAGTTTACGACAGACGACGGACGCCGGACGCCAAGTGATCGCAAAAGCTCACCCTGGCATAGCCAGGTGAGCTAAAAAACTGCATCAAAATCGGACTAAAAATTTAAAAATAATTTTTTGGGGGATTCCCCCTATTAGGGCCCCATTTATCTCATGAAGGGTAAATGCGATGTGAAATCCGTTAACATACTACTGATTGGAAATTTAATAAGGAGCACACTGAAAGAAACCCCATAAAAATCTGATAAATAATAAATATTCTATAACCTAATATATGAGAACACCCAATTTGGCCCTTTTTGGCCCCTTTTTCAGAAACGGGAAGGGCTGCAATACCCAAAAGCAATCCCAGCCTTCCCTTTGTGCCAAGGAACATTGTGTTGTTCATAAAGATTGGTCATTGAGTCTAACTCAACCAGAACTTAAGTTATCGCACGGAAAACGAAGTGTCCACAGACGCCGCCGCCGCCGCCAGTATCATACCAATATACGACCTCAAATTTTTTTTTGCAGTCGAATAAAATAATTATAGTAGAAATGACACTTTAACTGTAACAATATTACAACTATAAATTAAATCCATTTAAATCTTACTAAATAAATCGATTAGCTATGGAATATGGTACGAGATCTGCTACAGAGGCAGACATCACCAGTTTCTAAACAGCAACTGCAGCAACGCTGCTAACAGCTTTTCAAGTTATCATTACAGAATATTGCAATTAAACTTATAAAGTCACAAGTTTATTGATAATCAGTGTTGAATTCACGAAAGTTTTTTTTGAAAAAAAAACATTTTGGTCAAAATTACTAGTTTTTGTTAATGAAAATACACTGATCATAATTTCCTGTGGACATTGAAGTTGCATCAACAGACTGTTTTGACAGTTTAATTTAAATTAGCTAAACTTCAAAATGCCTAATAATGGTCACTCAAATGAAATCTACAAACCACAGGCAGCCATGAGTATGAAATAGGAACAATATGATATCAGGATTTTCTGTGAAAGTGCACAATTATATATGCTTAACCTATGAACAATCTTTCAACTCTGTTATGAATGTTTCTCAATCTTCATTGACAAACAGGAGTGATTAACATGAAATGAAACACCTACAAATAGAACAAAAACATATCCTATGCAACATATAAAAATATGTCAAATTATTTCCCGTGTTACACCAATTATTTCCTGTGTTACACCTAAAATCATGTAAACAGAAGCTCTCAAGAACCTGTATCGCTTACCTGCACAATAGCTGAAATATAGTCAAAATAATCACAATGTTTAAGGGTCTCATTTTCAAGTTGGTAAGACACTGATATTATATGCTATATGACCAAAAGTTAAACTATATTCCCCTCTAACAGCTATTTTGGATGTCACCTTTCTTGGAAGTGACCACTAAAGGACTATTGTTTGGTATCAACTGGCAATTGGATATTTGGATTTCAAATAAGGCCTTTGAATGTTTTCCCATAGAGGTAAATGTTAAAATATGTTCCCCTATGGCAGCCATCTTGGATGTGATAGGGACATGCAGGACAAATATTTCAAGGGGGGAGAGGGAGGCTTCTTAGAACCTTTATAACCAAGTATGGTTCCACTTTGCTAAGTAGTCTCAGAGGAGAAAATATTTTTATAGCATCAAATATTAAAATATGTTCCTGATGTTGGCCATCTTGGATGAGGTGCAGATCAGCCAGATGGGGACCACCCAAGACTATTGTGACCAAGTATGGTTCCAATTGGGGCAGTGGAGTCAAGAGTTGTTTGAAAGCATCTCCATAGGGTCTAATGTTAAAAACCATGTTCTCTGCTGGCGGCCATCTTTGATGTAATGTGGACTTGTGGTACATATTTTAAAAGGGGGACATTTAAGGATCATTGTGACCAGCTTGTTTCCACTTGACTGAGTAGTATCAGAGGATAAGACTTTTGAATATAGTGTCAAATTAAAGAATAATTTCCCTGCTGGCTGCCATTTTGGATGAGGTGTGGACCTGCACAACAAAATTTTGAAAAGAGGCCACCCAATGACTATTGTAAACAAGTGTATTTCCAATTGGCCCAGCAGTTTCAGAGGAGATCAATGAATGCTTTCCCATAGGGACCAATGTTAAACGTTTCCCCCTGGTGGCCATCTTGGATGCAATGGGGACATGCTGAACATGTTTTTCAAAGGGGACCAACTTTAGACCATTGTCAGGGCTTTTTCTACTTTTATTGAAATAAGTCCCCAACCCCTGAAATTGGAAAATTTTACAATCAACATCCATTTTGGGAATTTTCTTTATAATATTTCCATTGCACACATTATTCTACATTAGCCTCTTTTAATAAAAATGCATCGGTGCACATGTGTCGCCTGCACTATATATATTATAGAATTCTTGTTTTGTTAAATAATGACAAAGTCCAAGGATTATCAGAGAAAAACAAAATTAAAGAAAATCATAACAGACAAATCAAAAAGTTCAGAGGCCTTGCAGGACATTCAGCCAGGCAAATTAGGAAAAGCTGCCAGACCGAAGATAAATTTACAGGACCGAAGATAAATTTACAGGACCTACAGATTCATTGCATTTAGGAAATGTCAATTTTTTACCTGACATTCGGTCCTGCTGGCTGATAATTTTTGCCAGACCGACTCAAGTTTTGCCTAATTTGTTCTTCAGTCAGGCAGTTTTCGATATGTCTGTCATAATGCATGATGTACATCTGTAATATATATTGAAGCATTTATGCAAGTTTGGCTGGAAGTACCAAGCAGTTTAGGAGGAGTTGCGGATAATGGAGGTATACCCTATGTTGCCAATAAGCTAAAATGACAAAGTCCAAAGACAGTTCGAAAATCTAAAAAAAAAATTAAAATAATTGAAAAACTAAAAACATGGTGCACATCTGCAATATGTATTGAAGCATTTATGCAAGTTTGGTTGGAAAGTACCAAGCAGTCTAGGAGGAATTGCGGATAATGGAGGTATACCCTATGTAGCAAATTAGCTTAATTGACAAAGTCCAAAGATAGCTAAAAAATCTGAAAAAAAATAAAAATAAATGAAAAAACAAAATGCATGGTGAACATCTGCAATATATATTTTAGCATTCCTGCAAGTTTGGTTGGAAAGTACCAAGCGGTCTAAGAGGAGTTGCGGATAATGGAGGTATACCCTATGATGCCAATAAGCTAAAATGACAAAGTCCAAAGATAACTAAAAAATCTGAAAAAAATTTAAAAAAATGAAAAACAAAATGCATGGTGCACATCTGCAATATATGTTGAAGCATTCTTGCAAGTTTGGTTGGAAAGTACCAAGTGGTCTAGGAGGAGTTGTGGATACCCTATGACGCCAATAAGCTAAAATGACAGTCCAAAAATTGCTTCAAAATCAGGAAAAACATAAATAAGGAAAATTGATGGGTGTTCCATGGAACACTTGTGTCGCCTGCACTACAGAAGAGCCCAGTGAACCTCTGAAATCTGTAAACTTAAATTTTTAAGTATTATGTGCATGGCTAAGAAGGGGGGAGAAACATATTCTGCAAATTTGATAAGAATATGAATATAGTTTTGGGGACTTGCAGATTAACAAACAGAAACAAAAAATGGGGTATGTTGGCTTGGCAAACCTCTTAAATCTGTAAAATTAAAATTTCAAGTATAATGTACATAACAAAACCTGATAAACAACATATACTGAAAGTTTGGTTGGAATTTCACACACATTTGTGAAGGAGTTGAAGATTTACAAACCAAATTAACAAATGAACAATTTTGGCTTTGTGATTTTCTAAATCTGTAAAATCTAAATTCTAAGTATCAGATGCACAACTACACCAGGTAAACAAAATATCCTGAAAATTTGGTTGGAATCGGACTTGCAGTTTAGAAGAAGTTGCGGATTAAAAAGCAACACTCATAAATGAGCAATTTTGGCTCTGTGAACCTCTAAAATATGTTAAATCAAAATTTTTAGGTTCAGGTGCACAACTACACCATGTGAAAAATATATCCTGAAAGTTTGGTTGGAATTGGACCAGCAGTTTTGAAGGAGTTGCGGATTCAAAAAGAAACACTCACAAATAAGCAATTTTGGCTCTGTGAACCTCTTAAATCTGTAAAATCAAAATTCTAAGTATCAGATGCACAACTACACCATGTGAAAAACATATCCTAAAAGTTTGGTTGGAATCGGACTGGTAGTTTTGAAGGAGTTGCGGATTCAAAAATCGACGGACGACACAGGACGACGACGACGACGATGAAAGACGACAGATAGTAATCCCTATGTGTCGACTCTGCTTACAGGAGACACAAAAAACTAAATGCATGGTGCACATATACTATATAAACTGAAGCATTCCTGCAAGTTTCGTTGCAAAGTACCCAGTGGTTTAGGAGGAGATGCAGATAATTGTTAAAATTTTTGGAGCCATACAGACAGACAGACGGACGGACGGACGGACGGACGGACGGACAGACAGACAGACAGACAGACACAATCAAATCAAATTTTGAAATAGGAGGTGCACATCTCCATTATGTTAAAAAGACTGCGTTCAAGTTTCATGAAAATCTATTCAGTGGTTCAGGAGGAGTAGTGGATAAGAGATGGGCACCCACTTGTAATATAGTGGCCAAGTCCATATTTTGCTATGGGAAACCCCAAAAATCAATCAAATCAAATTCTGAAATAGGAGGACGAGGTGCACATCTACATTATGTCATAAAGTTCATGAAAATCTTTTCACTAATTCAGGAGGAGTAGCGGATAAGAGATGCGTACCCTTAGGTTTAATGGACGGACGGATAGACGGGCGGACAGATGGACACCCCCATCACTATATACCCCCAATTTTCAAGCAGGGGGGTATAAAATAAGGTGTTTTCATATGGGGAATGAGTCCCTCAAAAGGATGTAAAACAAAAGTAAAAAAGCCCTAATTGTGACCAAGTATAGTTCCAACTGTCGAAGTACTTTCAGAGAACAATGTTTACCCATAAGAATCCAATGTTGAATTAAATACCTTGCTGGTGACCATCTTGGAAAAAGTGCAGAATTGCCCGATACATTTTTATAAAGTGGACCACCCAAAAAGTATTCTCACCAAGTTTGGTTCAGTTTAGTTGGAGAATGTCTTTGATTACAGTGTAAAATTTTTAGCTAAGTTCCTAGCTGGTAGTCAATTTTTTTAAAGGACTGTATAAAAATAATAATGGTGCATTATTATATGATACTCTACCAAATTTCACAAAATTTCAAAGATCAAGGAGCACAACTCCAGAACCCCTTGGACCTCCAAACCTGAAATCCAACTCATGTCCGAGTTTTATGGTAAACAATTTCTATACCAAGTTTGAAGATTGTATGTTATCATGTTCAGATATCAGGTGTACAGGTAAATTGACAGGTGAATTCAGCTAATGTGTTGCTAATTTTAAACCAAGAGATTTGCTTTTTACTTACCTCAACTGAATAAATTAGAATTTAGGCCATATGTATAAGGGGGGATTTTAGGACTTGAATGTAGGAGACTTCCAAAGGAGTGATAAATTATGTCATCTGGTGTACAGCAATGTTATAACTTTAATCAATAAGCATTTGTAAATGAAAAAGTAAGGAACAATGTCAGAATCAAATAAATTTATTAATGTTTATCAATTTTCTTCAGATACAAGCAACATTATGGCATACAGCATATCAATTCTTTTGAGTTTCTTGAAAGAGTCTATTTACTTCATCACTTCTATACCTTCTTATCTTTGCTTAGCTTAGGGCTGTTCCAGAAATAATTGTATGTGGGTCGGATGGCACCATGCATAAAATTTAATTCCTTTTTCTCATTGCTTCTTCAGTGCAAGTTTCCAATAAACACCACCCACCCATCAAATTTTAATTTAAGTGCCTTTCGACCCCCCAACCCCCATACAATTATTTCCTGAACATCCTTTACACATGTTATTGTAAATAACCATAACAATTGAAGAACAGTTTGTTGTTATTTTCTTTTTTAAAAATTTACCAAACACCCACAATAAGAGAAGAAAAAGAATACATGCATCTGATATTGTGTGTTATTATCTACATTTAACATATATGTATGTACATTTGACTTATCCCTTTAATATTCTTTTAGGATTTAAAGACTGAACACTCAGCTTATATAATTTAGGTAAGCAGAGGAGAAGAAAAGAGACCAAATCTACACTTTAAAAGGACAAATTAAAAATTGTTAAAAAATAGGACATATGACTAAAATTGATATCCCTGCAAATGTTCCAGAAAAATGTATATTTCTTGACATAAGGATGAAGTAAACTTCAGAAATTTTCTGACAAGAATGGGACCTTTTTCATGCAAGGCAACTATTCTGAGCTAAAATTTCAAAAACTGATCACGAATAATGAAATTAAATCTTAATATTATTCCCGTTGACCTTTCGTAATTTCTTCAACTTTTACAAAAATGCTGATATTCCAAAGAAACTGACTGTTTTTGTTCCATCAATTGCACCAACATAGCATGATGCTGTTTGATATACAAGTATAAAAAGAACTCAAAAGGAAGCGATAAAATTGCTCATTTAATGAAATAGGCAATTCTATTGAAACAGACTACAGTGAAACTAGATTTAAGAGGTCATCTTTGGAAAGGAGTAAAACTGGCCTTTTAAGAAAGGTTGCCTTTTAAATGAGGTTTAATTTATATGAAATATACTATGAAGGGAACTATAAAAAGTGACCTTTAAAATCAGGTGGCTGCTTATTTAAGGTGACTGCTAAGGAATGTTTGACTGTATTTCAAGTCACAAGACCAAGTCTGACAGTATAAAATAATGCTCTTATTATCAAACTGACTTTGACATAAAGCTGCACAAACAAAATATGGACTGTATACCTCTTTTTTTACAAAATAAAAAAGGTGGTCAAAGACCCCTTTTGAGATTCATACTCCATGCAATACATCAGTCATAGCAATCTAAAACTGTTCACATAAAACACTGATTTTCTCACAATACAAATGGAACATCTGTCATTATTCTTTTCAGTGTCTGTTTCATTCTGTAACCTATACAAAGCTACATCACCACTGCACCATGACCTTTGCCTTCAAGTCAAGGTCATCAAGTTTGTTCGCCATTTTGTTCTCCTTCATCCTCTAAGACAGCTGCATATTGTGATGTCCACTGTTCAGCTTCCCTGTCATACATCTGTAAATGGAGAAATGATAGATAAAACAGATGTCCACTGTTCAGCTTTCCTGTCGTACATCTGTAAATGGAGAAATGATAGACAACACAAACTAGTAAATGTGTCTATAGAGCATGGATGCCCCTCCTACCGAATAACTGAAATAAATAAGTTAAGTAAAAGCAGCATAAAATTTTATACCACCGAGCCATGATTGAACCAGGTTGTACAATTAAAGATGACTATTATATTGTTCATCAAATATTTGCTTACAAGCACACCTAAATAAAAATATTAAAACTTTTAAGTTTCCAAGTTGTAAAGGCACATAATTGTAAAATAAAAATATAAGTTACCGAGTTATGTAAAATTTATCAAAGTGATTTGTTTAATGTAACATTGTGATATTTTGTGGAATAGGGTCTGTAAGTCTAGTTCTACTTTCACTTCCACTATCCTGAAACTTATGACATCATTACTCATATTCAACACATCAACCAATTTCACTTCTGGGACATTTTTCTCAATGTCACAAAGTCTGGATCGATTAGACTCTTTACTTTGGGATATCTACCATAACTGAAAGAATCTGGTAGATAAAGACTATGTGTCTCCACAAAAATAGCGAAGTTAAGGTAATAAAGGTCATAATTCATTAATGGAAGTTTGGAGTTTGATTTTTCTTCCATAGTGTGAGATTGCTTTACCAGTTTTTGATAGCCATCAGATTAGGGGGGAGTATGGTAACAAGATGTTCCGGCCTTATGACAAATCCGTCCCTGCCTATCCGGCCCTGAACTTTCCGGCCTCATTCCAGTCCGGCCCTGTCTTAAAAGTAGACCCGGCCTTACGATAATTTATGTATTACTGTTGTTTTCCGCGAAAAGTTGTTGTAAGAACTGTTGAATTTGTTCTTGCCATAAGAAAAATTCAGTCAACTTCATATCTGCCAATTTTTTACCTTCGAAGATGGAAAGCAAACTCATCATGTCCTGAAGTTTTAGTGTTATATTTAGCATGTTTGTGTATCGTGGCTATGGTCTTTTATTTCTGGTGTTCTCATATTTGCTGTGAATTTGGACTCTGATTTATTTAATCCACTTGAATTTTGTTCTTTCGGCATGCTCAGTCAGTTCCTTAAATATAGGTATTGCTAACATTTCAAATAAAAATAATAAACTTGGTACATAGTTCAGAGGCTATCCCTCACTGTACGATTTCGTAAATGGTTAAAACTCCTTCGTTCCTACATTCTGCAGCAATTTTTTATGACAAATTTCTAATAAATGCATCAATATACTTGAAGTCTGAACAATAAATATTACAAATTTCTAGGCTCCGATATCATGACCAAACTGAACAAAACAACGACATAGTATCAATTAACAACACAGGGACGGGTAGACCAAGGCCGGATTGTCATAAGGCCGGACTGGCATAGGGCCGGACTGTTGTAAGGCCGGATGATCTCGAAATCGGGGAGTATCCCTTGACTCCCCATTTCAAAATTAAATATTGTCATTTTCTTTCCTTACAATATTGTGGTCATGGAGTTGGTAGTCTACCTGTATTGGCTTTTATTTGTATGTTTATTGTACATTTGTACTATATGGAAACTGGACAGATAAATGGGTGGTTTGGCTGCCCATAAACCGCTTTAACCCTACCATTGGCTTTAGCTAGCTGCTGCCGGTATCAAGTAAGGCTATCCCACATTCCTATCATTGTTTACATTTTGTCTTTCGTCTTATTTGTGTTTTTCCTGTGTAGTTCCCTGGAAGATTTTGTTATGTGATTGTAATTCTCAGTCATTGTAGATGTTTCCTATTATCCTTTTTATGCAACATTTAAGAAATTCACATTAAATATAGATCTATGCTACTGGATGTCAATGATTTGGGTAATATTCATCAAGGCGATGAATTTGATGAATTTTAGGCCATGTAAAATTAATTATCTGGTTCTCAGATACCGCCGCATGGGCAAAAACCTGGCCGCTGGCCTGTATTCATTGTCCACCCAAAATAAATACAACGGTAACAAAATCCGCGTTCAAATTTTCCCGCTTTTTCACTTGAATTGATCAAAGAGAGACAACTCAAATTTCATTTGAAGCTCTCTTGATTTTTCGTTTTCTTTGAAGAAATCGCTACTTCCGGTTTATATTCCAAATGGTTTTGTCAACAACAAAACAAAAGTTGATTTCGCTGACACTTTTGACGGGTTTTCGTGCGTTAACCCATCGTTTATTGTGAATTTGGCGTATTAAACAAACATATAGGAAATTATGAAAAGGGGGTATGGCGAGTCTGCCTGAAATACCAGAAAACAGAGATCCTTTAATGCACAAGAATGTTTTGAAATCCAGTCTGAGAATGGTCTCTCTAGATCTTGTTCTGAACTCAAAAATATAGAATCTGTCATTGTAGTCACTGGAAGGGGATCCCACTATTTATTTTGCTCATTGGAAGAATTTATTTTTGTGACTTCCTTGATAGATTTGCCTCTATTTTAATGGTCAGAGTATCTGACTGTAACCCTTCCACTTGTACTACTCTCACCAAATTGTGACCAAGTAAATAATACAAATACACCTTATTTACTGGATCCCCTTGATAGATTTGCCTCTATTTTAATGGTCAGAGTATCTGACTGTAACCCTTCCACTTGTACTACTCTCACCAAATTGTGACCAAGTAAATAATACAAATACACCTTATTTACTGGATCCCATTGGATCTAATCAAGGTTCATCAACTATTCCCCTGTCTATAAGGGAGTCTAATTCAATTATCTCCACTAGTTTCTTTAAGGAGACATATCCTGGTGAGGTATATTGGATCTGTCTTTTCTGTACCTGTTTCATGTCTTTGATGATTGCAGTTTGCTTTGACTCCAAGATTCATGATGCATACTCCATTTATGATATGATCAATATACATTTTTCTTTTCTGTGTGGTACTTATGTGATGCAGGGACTATACATATATTGTCCTTGTGTAATGTCTTTGCTATTTGTGTTTTTCATTGTCTTTGGAGTATTATTTTTTTTACTTATGATTTTGTTCTCTCTTACTTTTATATACTTTATCATATTTTAATATTTATTCATAAAATCTGAAAAGTTAACGATGGAGTATGGATGACCATGCAAAAAAAATACATAAATTAAATACCCTCCCTCCCTCACCATTTTTTTGAAGGTCATTATCTGAGAACCAAATAATTAATTTTACATGGCCTTATAAAATGTTCAGGGTGTAAACAATTAATTTCCAATTCTCATGGATAAAAGGAAGCTCAAGATTGCCTTTTGATTTTTTCCTCAGCATTCAATATAAATTTAGATACAAAAATGGCTAAAAGTTTAATTTGATCTAAATTCTAGGGGAAAAAAACAAGTAAAATGACCCATACTTTTTATTGCAGATTTAAGTACTCCAATTTGGCCAACATATTTCCAAAGTCTCATGGATAGCAATACATGTATAAGTCTCTCTACCTTAGGCAAAAAAAAAAAAAAATATATATATATATTTATGTGTGTGTGTTTCCGGTTACAAGGAATTTGAAATTAGGGTCGGTAGGTCGGCAGAAAGTTTTTTTTTCTGCTACGTATTTTTCGTCCATTGCATTGTATGCGTGTCGTTGTCGTATTTCTGGTATTTAGTAATGCCGCTCAAACAGGAAGTGTAATCTGACGACTAAAAATGGCAGATTTGACAACAGGAGTCAGGAATCCTGTGATTTTAACCATTTTTTATGCATTCTCTGATGAATAATGCCAGCAGTTATAGAAAAAGACACATTTGTGTTGTGTTGCTACCAACAAAACAGAAGACTACCGCTACAACAATCGAGGCCACACTGAAGGACATTCTGATGTGTGGAACAAAAATGCTAGGGTCGCGATGGAAAAATTAGGGTCGGTCGGGTAACCGGAAGCACACATATTTTTTTATTTGGCTTTAGCAGACAGTACCTAATCATTTGACAGTATACTATCAATGGACAAAACATGAAATTCCTATATAAGTTTCAGGATGCCTACTGATTTAAGTACAATGTCTAACATTGCCATCATACTTTTGGTACAAAAAAATTATGTTTTGCAAATTTTGCTGTATGTGAGGAAAAATTAAACTGTATCAACATGAATATCTATACCTTACCTGACTAACAAAATTTAAACAGCTTCTTTTAGATATTTCATGCTTTGCTCTCTGTCCCCATCTAAAATCAAACACTGCTGGGTCTGAGTTTGGTTGCTTTGTGTATTCTAGATATCCCTGTCGAACAAACTCTTGTGTCAGTAGCTTTTTTGCGTCTCCGAATACCTCATGACCTGTACTGTAAATCAATATTTAAGCAGATTCATTCTATAATAATGAGTGGAAGGAGAGTAAATAAATCAATATTGTTCAGGAACTTTAACAGTGAAACTCCGAAAACTCGAATCTGTCGGGACCAAATGAATCAATAGATCCTTTCATGATAACTGTGGTCCTGCAATTTTTGAGTAAAAGGAAAACAGTTCGCGAAAAAATGACATCGTCAAACAATTAGTCAAGAAGCATATATATTACGACATTGCATTTTACCCTGTCAAAGGCAGGTGCAAAATTCAGGAACGCAGTTATCCTGAACATGCTGAAAGGGTCTATTGGTTTTAAAAATTTTCATTTTTTGGAGGTTCAAGAACACTGGTTGTCTCAAATCCAGACACTGATATTGCAAGTTAAAGAGGTTGATTTCTGAGGTTTATTATGCTTTGATGCTATTTTCAGGTATGTTTCTTGCATTCTGGAAAATTTCATCTAGACTAGCACTTGTCTAAAGGTAGAATTTCAATAAGATTTAGTCATTTATTTACCATTTAAAATCTTTATGATTTATAAAGCACACCTAAACTTACATGTACGAAAGAAAACAAATTGTATGCTCTTGTAAATATAATGGCAGCATAAACAAGGAATTTGTGAGCCTGTGAGCCAGTGTTCCTTAGTGATAACCTTGCCCTCCAATTAAGCACATAAAAAGTATGAAAATTGATGACGTTTGTAAACAGAAATCGGTTTCGACAGGTCTGAAAATAAATCCCACAGTATGAAATGATCATACAAAGCTTTTGAGAATAGGAAACCTTGACAAAAAAATACTCTCTAGTACTACAAAAGATAAAGTCAGTACACAAGATGTACAGATCTTGGACAAAAGTATTCGCACGCTGCATATTTTCTCTATATATTTCATATAAAATCACTTTTTTTTTTCAAAAAATTATTGTGAAACAAATTCTTATCTGATTTTAATCAAATTTACACCAATAAACTCAGAATGTTGTGTAGTTTGCATGTCTATTTCAGTATCAATTTCTTGATGGTAGTTTAAAAGAATTGGCAATTTAAACAAGAAGTAAAATTTTGATGTCACAATTTCACTTACATCAATAGGGAATTGAATTGTGACCTTAAATTTTTATTAATGCTTAAATAAATTATTCTTCAAAACTTAATGTCAGGAAATTATGCCAAAATAAAACAATTAAACTGCATAATATTCAGAGTTAAATGGTGCAAATTTCATAGAATTTGGTTGAGAAATGGCTTTCAAATAATTTTTTGAAAAAAATGTAGTTTTACATGAAATATATAGGAAAATATCAAAGCGTGCGAATACATTTGTCCAAATCTGCAAGTTTCCCTACAGGTCTAAAAATGGATCCCATAATATGGCATGATCTCACAAAGCTTACAATTAAATTTCAGAAATTTTACCATTGCAGAGAAAACTTTGACAACAAGATGTGTTTGTGAAACACTACATATGCCCCCAGATTCTACAATAAAATATATGAAAATACCCAATTTTGCCCCTTTTTGACCTCTGTGACCTTGACCTTTGACCTTATTTTTTGCATATTTATGTTCCTCTTGACAAGACCTATACACTTGCTAAGTAGTAAAAGTCTATCTAACATAGTTAAAAAGTTACCATAAAACACCCAATTTAACCCCTTTATTCTGAAACAGATGAAGCCCCTTTGGGCCTCTTGTTTATTGGAATGGTTTAAATTGTTAAATGTATTTGTTTAAGCATGCTATAAGAAACCTACAGAAAAAAAGACTGCATCAAGATCAGACAAAAAATTTTGAAAAACATTTTTTTTTCATTTGTGCCCCTTTGGGCCTCTTGTTTCTCAAAAACCATAAATGCTACCTCAAACCTGTTGGCATACTACAGTTGTGCAATTTTATTAGCAATAACATAAAACAAACCCCGTAACAATAGGATAAATACAGTCAAATATGTGATAACAGCCAATTTCACCCCTTTTTGACCTCTGTGACCTTGACCTTTGACCTAATTTTTTTTGCAAATTAATTTTCCTCTTGACTAGACCTATACACTTGCCAAGTATGAAAAATCCATCTTATATAATTCAAAAGTTACAGCCAATGTTAAAGTTTCGGATGCACAGACAGACACACAGACACACAGACAGGACAAAAACAAAATGCCCCTGATCCTCGATCTGGGGGCATAAAAATTATTCTATTATGCTTCAAGTGTTAAAAATTCATGAAAATGCATCCCACAATTTTGCATGAGTATACAAAAATAGTGATAAAATTTAAGAACTGTACCTGTTATGATTGTTGAGTTAAATGTGACAAAACTGGTTACTGATGGAACTACACCAACATCCGAATACCAACCAACACATTCACTCAGGGCTGTTCCAGAAATAATTGTATGGGGGGTCGGAAGGCACTTTTTAAAAGGACCCACCATGCATAAAATTTTAATTTGTTTGTCTTATTGTTTCTTCAGTACAAGTCTCCAATATACCCCACAACCCATCAAATTTTAATTAAAGTGCCTTCCTACCCCCATACAATCACTTCTGGAACAGCCCTCACACAAATACCCAAAACAGTGTATCCTGCTCAACATACATATTGTGATCAATATTCATATACAAGTAGAAGTATTTGATACTTTGAGCCTGTTTGAAATTTAAAATCATACTGTTTTCAAAATAATACAGAAATACTGTATATCTATGTATTTAATTTTGTGGATATATCGAACTAAAAAGTATCATTTATATACATACTCTTGATCTATTCCAAGTTTCTTAAGGGTATGCCACATTTGGGCTGAAAAATAATTAAAAAAAAATTGTAAAGAGCTATACCGTCTCAAGATTCCATATGACACCCGAGTTGAATACATGTACAAAATTCCTAGTAATGCAATTTCACTGGATAGTTCTTCAGTGTGACCAACAAAATTATGTGTTTCATCCATGTCAAAGGATTGCTAAAATATGGGTAGTGGCAATGCTCTTACTAGAGGACACACATAAAAGGCAAACATTCATTGTATATATATGAAGATAACTTTACATCAATTTACACATGTGTCTACTGTGACATAAAAGTTAATACCATATATAATCGGTTATAAGTCAGAAATTTGCTATTTTCAGAGAAGGGATCTGACTTATTATAAGAGCAACCGAGAACCAAAGTGGAAAGTCGAGAATGTAAAATGTCTGGGAGACACATGCACTGATGACCAAATAGAGTTTGCCAGTATTCAACAATCCTCTGGGTGTATTGAGACATTATTTATTACTTTTAATAAAAGAAATAAACATTTTTTAGTTGTTTTCTGACTAAATTCACGATGTTTTCATTTCAGCATCATGGAGGTACTTTATGTGTATTTAGGTTTCACTATTTGTGTATTATGTTGATTTTACTAATTACCGAAAAATGACCATAACTAACACATTTCTCCAAAGAGTGTCATATCGTATCTTATTTGAACATTTCCTACCCTGTTTATTCTTTTTTAACATTTGGCACATATAATAAACATAATCTATATTTTAATTCTAAATGAAGACCGGCTTTAAAAAATTTCAACAGTGGAAACACATACTTTTGATCTCATTTCGTTTATCATATTTTTGGGTTTATGGTTGTACTATAGAAGTAAGGTCTCAACATACACTTCCGGATCAATTGGCCCCTTAGCTAAATAGTTCTATCAGAAAGTTAAATTGGAATCAAATACAGTGTAAATGATAGATATTTTTATTATACTTGGAAAGAGTACATGTGACTGCTTAAATTGAAGCTGAGAAAGTGTACTTTTGAAATATAATTGGCATCTGTGACCAGTATGTAGGGATATCGCATCAATAAATGAGTGAGACAGTGTCATGCCAGCCATGTGGACAGAAATTTGTCGAAACTTTATAGCGAGACCTGAAAGTCTCACTATACAGTTTCGACGTCACCATGCATTCCTATGTAAAATTGCCAAACTTTGCAGGTTCAGCCTGAATATATAGGTGTAAAGTTTGCAATGAGGTGTATATTTTTGTGAAGCATGGATACCATAGATTTTATAAACAATGCAAAAAGGGTACGATGATCGTTGAATTTTTTCACAAAATAAGCTCGAACATAAACTGCTTTCAAAAGCACATGTTCACCTTCTGCCAAATTTCTGTCCACATGGCCGGCATGACACCGTCTCACTCATTTATTGAGAGGAACGCAAGGAATAAAATCAAATCAAAATCCGATAAATAATAAAGATTCTACAGTCAAATATGTGAAAACACCCAATTTAACCCTTTTTTGCCCCTAATTCTGAAATGAGTGGGGCCAAGAACTAAAGGAAAAAAACATTTCTCAAGAATGTTCCAAGAAACATCATACTAAAATTTGAAAACAATCCGTTTCCTAGAACCAAAGTAATGCTGTCCACAGACACGAAAATACCTAATTTAACCCCTTTTTGGCCCCCTTTTTTGCCTCTTTTTCAAAAACGGGTGGGGCAAGGAACACAAAATTAAAACCCGGGCTTAAGCTTGTGCCAACAAACATCATACTAAAATTTGATAACAATCCTTTCACTAGAACTAAAGTTATTCTGTCAACAGACACCGAAGCCAGCCCCATACCATAATACGACTGCAAAATTTTTGCGGTCGTATAAAAATAGGGAGGGAAAATAGTTCTGCAGCATGAAATACCTGTGTGAACCTAAGTTATGGCCATTTTTGAGAAAAAAAATATTATTTCCATTTTTCAACCATATATTTATGATAACAGGCCATAATTTGACAAGCTAGTGCAATTTTTGGAAAGAGAATGAATGGTTGCTAAGGTGAATAAGGGCAAAACCTATTCAAAGATATGATGACGCCTGCCTCATAACAAAGTTCAGTTATTCCCCCTTAATACGATGTCTTGGCCAGAAAAATGAAGAAAGCTGCTTTTAGCACATATATCACGCAGCATTTATTTCATGTAGAAGATATTCTTTTATTCCAATGTATACAATCTAATAAATTATGCGATTTCATGTTGAAGTTTTCCGACTTATCTCCGACCGACTTATAATCACGATCAAGGCTAAATACAAAGTTTTGTTCCCTCAAAAGACCCTCCAACTTATAATAAAAAATATATGGTACTTGAAAGGAAAATGTTGCAATTAAGACTTAAAATAAATTGTGAGTCTAAGTGACTTTTTTTCTGTCAAGATCCTTAGAACGACACTTATGAAGAAGACTGCCACAATTGTGTCATAATGCATCTTAACCCTTTCACCAATGAATTTCTATACAGGAAGTGGCACCCAGTCCCAGACGATGAATTTCCTGTCAATGGCGGCCAATTGTTTTATACAAAGAATTACTCATAATTAAAACTATAAAATAACTATTATTTTTTAACAAAAACTATTGTTTCCTTCATTTTTACTTCTTTTGAAATGATTTACAACTTTTTGACAGTTTATTAAAGTCATTTTAACTCCATATTGTGTAATTTCGTAAAGTTTCACAAATTTTCGTGAAAATTCTAACAAACTCGCGTAACTGACCCAAAAATCTCGTAGTTTTACCCATATAAGATGAAAATTCATTGAAGCTAGCACAAACCGATCACGGGTTACGAAGTTTCACAAATAAACAAATGCTTATACCCCGAATTCGTCAATAATTACAGTTGCCATAATCCATAATCGTTCAGAAAAATTTGTTCTCAAACTTCAAATTTCAGTAAAATACTCAAAATCTGACCAATTTCCACCGTGTTTTCAACATTCGAACCGCCATCTTTTCTGCTTTCAACCTGAAATCATACAAAGAACAATAACTCTTGTTTAACTATGTTTTGGCAGGAGAATGTTAAACCTAGTGGTCGATCCCGGTAAACCGGGAACTGTCGTGCCGAGTAACTTTACGTTATCCCAGAAGACCGGGAACTGTCGGTGAAAGAGTTAAATCTCCATTGCAATACAATATGTGAAACCCTTGAAAAATAAATCTAGACTTTGTAAATTTCATTACTTTAATTAAGAAGATTAAAACTGTAATTACACATAACTTCATTTTCCAAACCAAATTTCCATTCAAATATTAAATATATTTTATTAAAATGTTTTTTTTATCAAATAATTACATTTCATAAATATTCATTTGAATTCTGTCAATTTTATAGGTGAACATCGCTCACGTGGCATATCAATGTGAAGTTGCAATTCCCATGAAGCACATTTGATCATACGACCATGTGGAGGACGAATTAGTAAAAAAAGAATCCCATTGTACATGAGGTACTAACTTTTGAATAAATTTGTTTTTTATGATTTGGTTTTAAAATGCAATTATAAGTATTGAATGCATTATTTTGAAGTTTCATAGGGATTATGAAAGTGTTGACCGGGCGCACATTTGCAACATGAAGCGCTACTGCGCTTCATTAAAAATGTGCTTCGGTCAACACTTTCATACCCCAATGAAACTTCAAAATAATGCATTCAATTCTTAAATGAAACTAAATAAAAGGTGGTATGGTGCCTAATCAAGTGCCATCAATCAGACAGACAGTGTGATTATTATTTGGTACCAATACTCTGGTGGCAAGGCCTATTTATGCTTGGTGTTTTTGCAGTCAAGAGTTTTATTGATTAGATTTTTAATTAATTTACTGATGTTCTCTAAACTATAACTTACTGTCTTGCATGACTTCTCCATTCATAAAAACTAAACTCAGGACAACCAATAGAAGACCTGTCTTTGAATTGTCATCTTCTGGCCTGTAAATAGACAGTAATTTTGGTACAAGTTAATCAAGTGGTGTTATAAAAGTTAATGGTGTTATATAAGGCCATACAAAAACAATGATTAGATTCTATGGCCATTTTTCAGAAAAAATGATGAGGCAGGATGGGAGAAGATTTTTATTTTATTTTTAATTGGTTTGAAATCATGATGAATCATCTTTTTACATTTCTGAAATACCCAGAAAGTTATGAGGCTGGTGATTTTCATCTTTTTAAAATTGAAACTTAAATGAAAAGGTAAAATTAGTTCCCAGAAAAGAGATGAGACAGGGGCCTGAGAAGCTAATGTATGTTTTATTTGGCCTAAAAATAAACTTTTGAATATTATAATGAATCATGCTAGAAACTTTTATCTTTGTACTATCTTCTACCTTAAGCAATGCAAATATAAACATCCTTAGAAAAATCTGAATCCTGATTGAAAATGCTGGATCTCTGTGCATTTTACCTCGTATCCAATGCTTACAATCCTGTTGCTTTTACAAGTAAGTGTCTGGGTACCATAACCATACACAAAGCACACTGCATTCATGATACTTTTTTTCTAATCTGCTAAGGTAATTTCTGTTCACCTACCACTGTAATGGAGTTGATATATGGGAATGACCAGCCTCTTCAAGGTCATCTATGTCTGTATCTACTCTGTTTACTAAAATATATGTTCCTTTCAATTTATCTTCAAGAGCAACTAATTCAATACCAAAAACCTGCAAAATAACAGTTAGTTTTCAGCATGTAAAACATTTATTATACTGATGTCAATGAACCAGAGGCTCTTGAGAGCCTAAATACTCAACTAGCTGGCATAGCCATATGTAACTGAATTGTATTTTTGTACAAAAATGTATTTTTGATTTCTTAAATCATAAATGCCTAATTTTTACCATCATGCACATCATCAACACCTTTACCAAATACATGTATGTAGTAATATTTTCAAGATGAAGAAATATATAATGTACAAGATTCTCCATTTAATAGAGTCCAATTTTTAAGTTATTACTTGGTATGTGCATGTATTTGATGGTAAAATCATATACAAAATTAACAGCTTCTACAGAAAACTTCCATAGGAAATAATAAGTTAAATGAAATAATAGTAAGTATGTAGCAATTAATCTTTTTATCACAAGTCCAATGCCAACTAAAATCATCATTCATGCCTGCCAACTTTTGAAAATTGCCATTGGGGTTTTGCTGCATGTCAAATAAGAAAACACCTTATAACTTGGCTATAGGGGGTCTTATGGTATGCTTTTGTTGTTTATAGTGTTCTAATGTGTTTCATCATTACATTCAACTCTTCCTTAGTTGTTTAATTGTCTTCAAGTGTCTTTTATTTGGAATTTCAACTTATGATTTTTTTAGCCTCTATGGGGATTTTCCCTCAAAACCCCCCAAAAAGAGGGAAGGTTGACAGGCCTTATTTATGACATGTAATGAAATTATATTCATGATATATAATATTGCTTAAAAAGACCAACTTGTCATCACCAAAATAAAATTGATTTGATCAATGCAATGCTTTTTTCAAATATAATTGTTCATTAAGAACACTCACAAACTTCGAGAGCAAGGTCATATTTTTTACTTCCTGCAAGTACAGGTACCCTAAAAAGATGGCCCTTTACATTTAAGTAGCTTCTACCAGAGGTATTTAGTGTTATTTTCAATATGACTTAAAAATAAAAGATAGAAATAGTTTCAGGCCTTCGAGTGGAGCTTAGCTCAAAAATAGGGCTTTTATGGCGGATTTCCTGGCTCAGTAACGTATTATATTTGCAATTCTTCAATGAACATACCAATATTTCTCAAGTAAGACCTATAACAACTCCTTCAAAACTCCTATCTTTTCTTTGTCAATCAACCAATCAAGATTCTATAGAATTCTTTTGTATACCAATTTGTCATTACTGGAGTATTAAGGTAAACCCCTTCAGGCAGTACAAATTGGTATACAAAAGAATTTCTATAGAATCTTGATTAGTTGATTGGCAAATAAAAGACAGGAGTTTAGAAGGACTTGTTATATGTGTTACTTTAGGAATATTGGTATGTTCATTGAAGAATTGCAAATATAATACGTTAAAGAGCCAGGAAACCCGCCATAATAGCACAGTTTTTTCTAAATAATAGGGCATTATAGGGGAAATGTCACCAATAAAAGGGCAAATATAGGGTTATTTTTTACTTTTTTGATATTTTCTGTACCTGATATTTTTAAATATATCTGCACAATAAGCCCAAAATGTACATATTCAGTTTTTGCAACAATGTAGCAAGAAGTGAATGCAAAAAAATAAGACATTTTGTATTATTTAATGTTCCATGCCGTGCGAAGCAAGGGTAAAATATTATTAAAGGTATTTGTTATCGACAAAAAATAAAGATGGAGTTCTAACCAAGCTGTAAAAATGAAATAATAGAGCTAATATAGGGAAAGAGCCCATTTTAAGCCAAAATATAGGGTTTATAGGGCACTGTTCAAAAGATAGGGATTTTACAGGAATTATAGGAAATATAGGGCCCCTTGAAGGCCTGTAGTCTATGTAATATCTATAAAATCAGGTATTAAAAGAGTATGAAATTCAGTTTTCAGAAGCATTCTGATATCTTTTTTATCCATCCCAACTGGATAAAATATTTTTGCACATGGATCATTCAGGTCACATTAAAATGAATAAAAATGTCCCCAAGGGAAATAACTCCCTCTTACCTTCATTAACTTCTCACTGGCCTTTTTAATCATGTAAGGAAATGTTTTACTGAATTCCTTTAAAACATGCTTGTTAATGTCTGCAAATACAAAATGTATAACAGTATATTTTATAAATTTTTATGATCAGTAAGTATTGAAATGTACATTCATTCATTATATAATGTTCAACTAAAAACATCAAGCACTTCCGACTACTCTTAATCTTGCTTAATAATTTAAGATCACTGTCTCAGTAATAAGTGCCATTTGTTGACTTTAGAAAATTTATAGGTCACATGCACCATACCAGTGAGAGAGAGAGATATTGGATGAAGTTTACTTAATAATAAATATCTATGTGAAAATAAGCTTATCTCCAGCTAAATGAATAAAATTTTGCATTTTTTCAATCAATTATAAAGTCATAATCAGAAAGCAATGAAAACAACAATCCAATCTGAAAATCAAATAATTTCCACATCTGACTTGTGTTTCACAATATCCATTATTGAAGCGCTTTATATTTATTCTATCTACCCTAAACATGATCATTCCTATAACAGAAAGCTTTTCAACAGTCTTGTTCTGCACATGCTTAAAAAAATTGTTGTTTATTTCAAGGGAATGTTAACACTCATTTGATTGACCTAAAAACTTGTCATTGGATTTAAGTTCTGATCATAATTGAGGTCTACTGGGCATCAACATATCTTTCTTTGCACAAAATTTCATTTCATTATTTTGTCTGCCTTAGAAAAAAAAGATCTTTGTCCATTATATAAACAATGTTCTAAGTACATGATGTTTGTCTTAAAAACGATATCCATTGGTATGTTCCAAAAACAATGTTTCATATGTCTGTCTGTCTCTTTGACAATGTTCTATTTTAATATGTTCCAAAAAAAAATGTTCTGTGTATGCCTCACCCCCCAAAAAAAAATTCTTTGTCAGAAAAACAATAGTCTATTTGTGAAATTAAAAGAATTTTTTATGTCTGTCCCAAAATCAACGTTCTATACCTATCCTAAACAAGAGTTGTCAGAAGACAACATAGCTCACCGGGAATTCCAGTAACCTCAATGCACAATAAATTCGAAAGTAATAGAAAGCTCTCTTCACAAGAAAGTCACATATCAAATATAAACACCCTATCACTACACAACTTAATTCTAGAAGCAAGTTCAAGGTTTTTTAAAAATTGCCCTAAGGGCAATGTCAAGGTCAAAATGTCTACAACTATGGTACCATCAGAAAGCTCTCATCGCAAGAAAGTCACAAACAAAATATGTACACAATATCACTAAACAACTTAATTCTAGAAGCAAAGTTTAAGTTTTTAAAAAATTGCCCTCAGGCAAGGTCAAGGTCAAAATGTCTACAAATATGGTACCACAAGAAAGCTCTCATCATAAGGAAGTTACATACCAAATATAAACACCCTACCACTAAAAGCCTACCTTCTAGAGGCAAGGTTAAAAGTTTGTTTTTTTTAAATTGACCTAAGGGCAAGGTCAAGGTCAAAATGTCTACAAGTATGGTACCAGAAGAAAGCTCTCATCATAAGGAAGTTACATACCAAATAT
>MJUU01020694.1:65073-85209 GCA_002080025.1 Modiolus philippinarum
ATTAAATACTTAATAGTCTATTAAGCTTTAACATTTCCTACTTATTTAATAGACTATTAACTTTTAATAGACTATTAAGTTTTAATTGAGCTTTGTGCAACCCAGTCCAGGATTTTTACAATTCCCCTACATCACCACCTGACTAGGATTTTGGGGATGTACAGATAAATACAAAATCAATAACCAATCTTGACCACCTTTTTTTTCATTTAGAGTTAAGTTTACATAAAATTTTCAATATTAATTGATATATTTACACATTCATGCCCTCTCTCACACACACATTTTCAAAAAGTTTACAATTGAAAAGTTTTTTTTTTTTTTATATTAGGCTACATCAAGAATATTAAAATAAAAAGTAATTGGCTGGGTTGCACGTAGTGCAAATCCGGGTTATAGTATGGTGAATGTCGGACGGGCGGGCGGTGGCGGGCGGGGAAAATGAGACACTGATTTTGTGAAATCAACTCCTCCTACAGTTTTCAACCTACATTTCTGAAACTTAACAAAATGTTTCTATATATATTGTAAATGTGCACCTCCGTTTTTGGAATCATTTTGAAAATTTTTTCCTATTTTTACAGACTTTGGAACTTAGTCATTTTTATCAACTTTTTCAACAGAGGGTACCTATTTTGTGAAATCAACTCCTCCTACAGTTTTCATACTACATTTCTGAAACTTCACAAAATGTTTCTATATATATTGTAGATGTGCACCTCCCTTTTTGGAATCATTTATAAAATTTTTTCCTATTTTAACAGACTTTGGAATTTAGTCATTTTTCATTGACTTTTCCAACAGAGGGTACCTATTTTATGAAATCAACTCCTCCTACAGTTTTCAACCTTCATTTTTGAAACTTCACAAAATGTTTCTATATATTTTCTAGATGTGCACCTCCCTTTTTGGAATTATTTTGAATATTTTTCCTATTTTTACAGACTCTGGAACTTAGTCATTTTTATCAACATTTTCAACAGAGGGTACCTATTTTGTGAAATCAACTCCTCCTACAGTTTTCAACCTACATTTCTGAAACTTCACAAAATGTTTCTATATATATTATAGATGTGCACCTCCCTTTTTGGAATTATTTTGAAATTTTTTCCTATTTTTACAGACTTTGGAACTTAGTCATTTTTATCAACATTTTCAACAGAGGGTACCTATTTTGTGAAATCAACTCAACCTACAGTTTTCATCTCTTACCTTTGAAATATCACAGAATGTTTCTTTATATTTTGAAGATGTGCACCTGACTTTATGGAATTATTTCCAATATTTGTTCACATTTTTCCAGTCATTGCCTAGTCATATTTTATCAATATTTTCAACATGTTCTATACACAGACCCATTAGGGAACCTATAAAACAACACTTGATAGCTAGAAGCACCAAACGCAACCCAGTCATTTGAGTCTTTGACCCATTTTTTTAATTTATGGAATAAAAATATTTTGTAAAGGGGACCAAAATTCTTCAAAAGAGAGAATCCTGTGATTTTTCTTTGCAACATAGAAATCATATGATTGATAACTTTTAATTCTTAACTTTAATCCTGTCAAATTTGGAATAGTTTCTTTCAGTTTACATTTATAAATACAGTTCTTAGCAATTATAAATATTAAATTGATAAATAAATCTTCTGAAAGAAAACCAAGAAAAATCTTTTGTTTATTAAATTCAGTATGAATGTAATGCAACTTGACCTTCTCTATGAATAATAACCAGAACTGTTTCGTAAAGGGACAATCATAAAATAAATGCTCAATAGTTTCTTCATCTACATGGCAGAAAGTACATAATTTTGTGTCCTTTATTTTAATTTTGTACAAAAAAGAGTTTGTATGTATGATTCTGTGTAGAAGTTTAAATTGAAAATTTTTAAGATGAGTATCTCTACATGATCTTTTAACTATGATAAAATATTTTGACCATTCAGAAATTTCTGTTCCAAGTATTTCCTCCCATTTCAAAAATGTTTCAGTTGGAAGATGACAAATATTGTCAACTAAAATTCTATATACAAATTTCACCTTTTTATTCATCATTATCTTTTCAAAAAATGTATCCTTTGGTATAAAATTTTCAACAATGATTTGATCACAATAATGTTTGATCGTATCTTTTATACACTTAGGTATACAAGATAACAATCGATAGTAAGTCATGAAGTTATTTGTTTGAATCTTATGCTGTATTTGTTGAAATGTATAAAAATTTTTGTCAACAAAATTAAAAATATCTTTCAAATATTGTATTCCATTACTTTTCCAATTCATGTACAAAAAAATTCTACATTTGGAACAAAGTTAAGAATGTCTAATGACAAAACATCATGTAGGCATAGTTTTGAGTAAGGCTTGGCTAAATGTAAGCACATGAGTACATCTTTCCAGAAAGGATTCTTTAAACTGTCAGATATTTCTTTTAATTTTTCTTTTTGAAAATTAAAGACTCTTTCTCCACCAAATTTTTTGAGTTCAGAAAGCAATAATGTTTGCCAAGTTCCATCAGAATTTGTGAAAATTCTTTTTACCCATCCCACTTTTAGATAAATATTAAAAGAATTTAAATGAACCATTTTTAAGCCTCCTTGTGCAATATCACCAATGAGTGTATTACGCTTTATTCTTTCAGATATTCCATTCCATATGAAATTGAAAAACAACGAGTTCAGCTCATTCAAATTTGATTGGGGTAAACTTGGCAGAGAAGTTAAAAGATGAATTAATTTTGGGAGATCAAGAGTCTTTATGACAGTTACTCTTCCCATAAGAGTTAGCTTTCTGTGTTCCCAACTTTTGAGAATACCACGAACTTCTTTAACCTTTTTGTGAAATTTATTTCAATGATACTACTTACGTCGAGTGAAAAATCAATACCTAGTAGTTTGAAATTTGAATCAGACCAGTTTAAATTCAGATATGAACATGATGAACAGACTTTCTGATCAGAGTATCTCTTGTTACCGATTCAAACAGCTCTCGTCTTGGAGGCATTTATTTTTAGACCAGAAACATGATAAAATTGATGTAAACAATTTATGGTTTCTGCCAGTGATTTCTCATTTCCATCTAGTGTAAGAAAGTATCATCTGCATACCGACTGAGCAAGGACTCTTTGTCATCAATAAAAATACCATGTATATTTGCTTTCAATTTAAGGGATAACAATTCTACGCCAATAATAAATAAATATGGGGATAAGGGTCTCCTTGTCTGCAGCCTCTTTCCAAGTTGAAAAAATATGACAAATTACCATTATTTATAACACAACTTTTTGCATTATAGTAGAAAGTCTCAAACCACTTGCTTACAGATGTTCCAAAATTAAAATTTGTTAAAGCTTTTTTAAGAAATGTCCACTCAATTGAATCAAATGCTTTTTCAAAATCAATTAACAGTAGAAGTCTGGTATAATCATTTTCCTCCAAATAATGCATAAGATCATACTCTTCAAAACTTAAATTTCCTTCACATTGATTTTTTTGTTCATCCGTAAGTTTTACATTATGATTAAAAAAGGAGTCATCTTCCTGGTCTACAACTCTCCTTGAATACAAACTTTCATAAAAATGGTGTTGTTCAAGAAGAATTTTAGACTGGTCAGATATATGATTTCCCTGATCATCTATTACTTCAGATATTGTTTTCTTTATAAAATTTGTTTTTTCCAACTTGCAGAAATATTTAGAACATTTTTCCCCATGTAATTGATTTTTATTACTCTTTTTAGAATTTAGAATTTACAAATTATTTCTATCTGGCCATAAAAAATGAAGTTTCCTGAGACATATTACATAGAAAATATGAAGAGGAACTAATTTATATATTTTTCGACCCATGCACATAATTATATCATATAAAGGTATCATGTCTATTTTCTAACGGTTTGATGAATAATGAATTATGATGTTATTTTAAATAATAAAATCGTAACCAGATGTGACAGAATGAATTTTGCACGGGTCAAAACAGCTGGACACAGAATTAAACACTGATATGTTAATTGATATAGGTATACGTAATTGTAACTGTATAATGCATTAATCACTTTTATTGAGAAAGTAAACATTGTAATAGAATGCACGCTTTTGTGACATGTTAGAACGATTAACAAGAACACAATAATAGGAAAATATTGCTTGTAGTTAAAACAAAGTGTGCGGATATTTATGATTATACGTTTTGCTTTTCATAAAATGGCAATTACTTTTAAATTTTAATTCTACTATTCATGTGTGGTAAAATTTATTAAATTTGAATTCCAGAATTCAAACTGGTTTTTTCTGTGAGATTCCTTTTACGGTTTATCATGTTTGTTCTCACAAACCAGCACCATCCCCTTTTGTATTTTATTTTTTCATTTATTTTAAGTTTTTAAAGTTGTCATCTTCCAGAAACTGTGGACAAGTGTATATACAATGTACATAAATCACATCCAACTGTCTAAATGAAAATTTTATTTTGAGTTTACTAAATCGTACATAATATCAACTGGTATTATGAAATATTGAATGTTTCACCCCGTTGACAACAAGATCTGTCTTATCTTAGGAAGGGAGATAAATTATTTCTTAAATACCTGTATGTTCGGATAACAGAATATTGCTGTATTATTCTTGTATATCTTTCTTGTATGTTGTTGCTTATAAATGTACTTGGATCAAGAATCACATGTTGTATCACTGTGCTATGTCCAATAAAGTTATTTAAATTTGAATTTGAATTTGAAATAAGTTTTGTGGGCATGGTGGGGTCAGTATTTTGTTTGCCTAAAGTCTTGGCTTTATTGAATAGGTTTTGTTTATAAAGACCCATTGTTATCACGTTTTGACATCTTTTTTATGTAGTATTTGCTTTAGGGACACATTTTGCATCGAGTACAGGATATTGTTTGGAAAGGAAACCAACAGAAACCATGGGGAATATGTTATGTTAAGCTTCCTCCATTTGTTGGGAGGACTCCATTTCCGGACAAAGTTCATATCCGATCTGAACTGGTGCAGAGAATCTTAATCATATGCATGCTTGAAAGAAATTACCATTACTACAAGTATTTAGAAGTATTCAATTGATATAGACACTGTCAACAAGGTAATTTGGGAAGATTTTTTTTCAACTTTGGGAAATAAAATCAAAGAGCTGAGTTGGGAAATTATTTCGGGGGTAAATAGCCAAAATTCGGCTGCAATTTGAAGGGAACAAAATCACAGGAAGTGAATGGATTCTGTGGCTGTTTGATCTTTTCATTTTAATTTGCTGAATTTAACAGTTTAATGCAGCATTTGGTCCTATCACATTGTTCAAAAACCTGTACAAACAATTTTTCACAAAGCATGGTCATAATATGAGACAGGTGCAACCTGAAACGCTCCCAAAAAAAAGTTAGATAAATTCTTACATCGCATTTAAAGTGGCCCTTACTCACCCTTATGTTTTTCCATTTCAAAAGTTAGAATTACTAGATCAAATTATGTTCAATACTGTAAAATATATGAACCTATTTCTTCTTTTGTTTTTTTCTATCTTTATTAGCATTTATTACTATTTATTCATTTATTTTAACAGAACTACATGTCATGTAACTTCAGGAAGTATCACTCTAAGATTTTTACTTAAGGTGGTTCGGGTGTCTAAAACTGCGCATTCATCTTGCGCATGTGATGAAAATTTGAATTTACCATTAAAATGTTGTAAAAATGATTTTGAATAGTTCATTGATAATAAAGAAAATGAAATAAGCAACATTTATGCTGCAAGTGTGCAAAATATATCACATTTTTGAAAAACTCTAATTTTATTAAGGGGAGATAATTCTATAGAAATAATAAGGGGAAAATCACATTTTCATGATTTTTTCAAAAATATGATCGGTGACCCCATGTTTTTTATTTCATATTTCCAAAGTTATTTCTTTAACACAGCTTATACTACATTTTCAACAAAATCTATCGTTTTATTCATATAAAGAATAATAAAATAGTATTTTCTCCCTATATAGACTATATTAAAAAGCTCGAAATCTTGCTATTTTCGGAAAACAAGTTCGGTGACCTATTGATTTTTTACTAAAATTTTAAAGTGCATGTAATAAGCTTTCATTCACAGAAAAATAAGAAAAATCTATCGTTTTGTTTTTAGTCATCCGAACTACCTTAAGACAGTATTTGTAGGAATTCCTTTATTCTTGTCCTGAACAAGTTTGGTAATAGAAAGTCCCCCCTCTCCCCATTAAGATCTTCAAAAACAGCCTCCACCAATGTTCACATTTAGTTATTAGTAAGCTACATAGCACCATGTAAGCCTCTAATTTAATATTTAATAAATATTTCCTTTATTCCCAAATTCTGCCTGTAACCTATTATGCATCCCTATGATATGCATGCTCTGCCATTAAAAATCAATTACTAGCTCTGTTAATTTTCAAAATGAATGAAATAAGTTCCACTGAAAATTATTTCCAATACAATTAGTTTATATTTCACAACTCCCACATATTTTATCAGTTCATGCTACCTCCAAATGCAACAGTACATCAAGTTCTTTGATTTATGTAGTTGTTGATCCTTGTATATTTCCGGTGTAGCAGACGTTTGTTGATTTCATTTGACGTATACAATTCTCTCAATTATTTGAACATTGTAATATTGTTAAGCATGATGCCATTTCATTTGTGAAAGTATTTGGTCAAATATATGTCAGGATCACATTAGTACAAAATGTAGGTGTCCAAATTTGGAAAAAGGGAGTGCACTGCTTAAAGTCAAGGTAAAACATCATAATCTTTTGTGGGACTTTTGCTTAATAATTTGAGTAAAGCCAAAGGTCATGGATGGCTTTAAATAGGAAATCTTAAATATTTTATGAACATGTTCGACATGTTCGATGGATAAATAACATTCCTGTACAATGAAAAGGATGTGATGGCAACCTGTCACTATCTTTTAATTACGTTGTCAAGACAACCCCGAGTCATGTTGTCCGAAAAAATTATTTCATTTGCTAAATATTTTTTCTAAATGTGCACCAAAATGAGAAACTATTTATAAAATAAGATGATAATAAAAAGGTTAATTATTGAAAAACTACATTGCGTAAAATATTAAAGAGTTTACAAAATAGTTAACTGCACACACTTGACTGCACATCCCTGTTGCCCATATGTTTAAGTGACTTTCCGTTTCTGTTCCAATTCGGCCGCCATATTGTTGAAGAGTTTGCAGTGGGTTCAAGATGTTGACATTCCTACCATTGAGCGTATAAGTTGTTCCCTGATTTGGAAATATACTTACAACAATGAATGAAGTAATTTTACAATTTCCATGATTAACTGCACATTACCAAATCTTCAATAAAAGCAGAAAATCCACAGGCACTTGTTTCATAAAAAAATGTCAGTCCCTCCCTCTCCTCTTTCAAAGAAAGAAAAGAGGAGATACCAACAACTTTCATGAAACAAGTGCTTGTGCGAAAATCCTACATGCATTTGCATTTTAATTTTAAATCAAAAGTTTGTAAGTACTACATGTATGAAATTGCAGAAACCTGGACAAAACAATTTTTAACTAAGGAATAATGTTTACAGACCTGTAGACCCTCTCTGGCTTTCACGATAACTGAGGTCATGAGTTTTGCACATACTCTCATTATTAAATTATTAAATGCCTTTGAATGGGTAAAATGCAACATCATAATTTATGTCACGTCTTGATTAATTGTCTGAGGACTTATTTTTGCAGGAACTTTTATCATTTTCTACTAAAAATTGCAGGAATGCAGTTATCATGAAAGGTTTTATTCTTTTAAATAACTGCAGGAGGCAGGGATCCACATTATTTCTCAGTCCGTCAATCCATTGTCAGTTAACTTTCACACTTTCATCTTCTCCTCTCAATCCACTGAAGCAAATTCGACCAATCTTTATAGAAATCACTCACTATAGTGATGTACTAAAGGTCCTTTACAAAGATTGCTCATTTCGTTCCGATCCAATAAAAAACATGCCTGCCAGCAACCCAATTGGAAAAATTACATTCTTCTCCTCTGAAACCACTGAAGCAAATTCATCCAAACTTTACAGGAATGATGTACTAAGGGTCCTCAACAATGATTGGTCATTTTGTTCCCATCTGATAAAAAATCATGACCGCCAGCACAGAGCATAGTTTAACATAGGCATGATAGGATCCTATTAAAAAATCACATTTTCATCTTCTCCTCCGAAACCACTAAAGCAAATTCAACCAAACTTAATAGGAATGATGTACTAAAGGTCCTATACCAAGAATGCTCATTTCGTTCCAATCCGATAAAAAACATGGGCTCCAGCGCAGACTTAGGTTTATCATTGGACCCTATGGGAAAAATCACATTTTCATCTTCTCCTCTGAAACCACTAAATCAAATTCAACCAAACTATACAGGAATGATGTACTAAACATCCTTACCAAAGATTGCTCATTTTGTTCTGATCCGAAAAAAAACATGGTTGCCAGCACAGAACATAGTTTAACATTGGACCCTATGAGAAAAATCACATTTTCATCTTCTCCTCTGAAACTCCTGAAGTAAATTTAACAAAATTTCACAGGAATGATGTATTGAAAGTCCTTAACAAAGATTGCTCATTTTGTTAAAATCTGATAAAAAAACATGGCCGCCAGCATGGAACATAGTTTAACATTTGACCCCCATGGGAAAACCACATTTTTTAGCTCACTTCACGAAGTGAGGGGGGCTTATGTGATACCCCTAGTGTCCGTGTCCACATCCCGTTAGGAAGAATGGTTAAGGTCCATTCCTGCTTTCTGACATGTCCCACATCAACCATATTGGTATGCCTGATGCATTTTGGGATGATGACTGGAATGCATGCTTCGGATGCTGTCTCTGACTTACATTTTACGCATGAGCGACTTGGTTAAGTAGAATGGTTAAAGTCTATTCCCGCCTACTGACATGCCCCACATCAACCATACTGGTATGTATGATGCATTTTGGGATGACAACAACAATGCATGCTTCGGATGCTGTCTCTGACCTACATTTAACGCATGAGTGACTTGGTTAGGTTGAATGGTTAAAGTCCATTCCCGCTTACTGACATGGCCCACATCAACCATACTGGTATGTAGGATGCATTTTGGGATGACAACAACAATACAAGCTTCGGATGCTGTCTCTGACCTACATTTTACGCATGAGCGACTTGGTTAGGTAGAATGGTTAAAGTCTGTTCCCACTTACTGACATGCCCCACATCAACCATACTGGTATGTATGATGCATTTTGGGATGGCAACAGCAATGCATGCTTCAGATGCTGTCTCTGACCTACTTTTTATGCATGAGCGAGTTGGTTAGGTAGAATGGTCAAAGTCCATTCCCGCTTACTGACATGCCCCACATCAACCATACTGGTATGTATGATGCATTTTGGGATGACAACAACAACGCATGCTTCAGATGCTGTCGCAGACCTACATTTTATGCATGAGTGACTTAGTTAGATAGAATGGATAAAGCCTATTATCGCTTACTGACATGGCCCACATCAACCATCTTGGTATGTATGATGCATTTTGGGATGACAACAACAATGCATGCATCAGATGCTGTCGCTGACCTGCATTTTACGCATGAGCGACTTTGTTAGGTACATGTAGAATGGTTTAAGTCCTTTCCCGCTTACTGACATGGCCCACATTAACCATATTGGTATGTATGATGCATTTTGGGATGACAACAACAATGCATGCTTTGGATGCAGTCTGTAAACTACTTTTTATGCATGACTGAATCTGTTAAAAAGAATGATTATAGTCCATTCCTGTTTCCTGACATGTGCAACATGTGACAATGCTGTGCAACGAGGTGAGCTTAGCAGGCTGTGGCTGCTTTCTATGTTTGTCTTCTCCTCTGAAACCACTGAAACAAATTCAACCAAACTTTACAGGAATGATGTATGGAAGGTACTTTACAAAATTTGCTCATTTCATTTCGATCCGACAAAAAACATGGCCTCCACTGCAGACCATAGTTTAACATTGGAGCCTGGTATGAGAAAACCATCCATTTCATCATTTTCTCTGAAACTATTCAAGCAAATTTAACTACTGGTAAATGTATAGAAGGTCCTTTGCAAAAATTTACTCATTTCAATAGGATCAGACAAAAAACACAGGTGCTAATGGAGAACATAGCTAAACATTAGACCCCATTTGTAATAAACATATTTTTTTTTCATGCATTGCATAGAAGCATTTTGTCAGGTGAGCGATACAGGTTCAGTCTCTGAGCCTTTAGTTTTTTTTAGCCACTCATTTTCAAGATCCTCTTTTGAAAAAACTTACATAGTTTCTATGTAATCTATTCCCTCAATGTATCGCCACCCTCACATACTGCCAAAATTTTGCCTATTCCAAAAGATGGCGATATACAATGTAACGAGGGTATATGAATATATTATACTATACATGAATTTCCTTAATTTTGATTGGTTATCCATAAGGGTGGTATTTTGGTATACCAATCTCTATAGTATACCACCTTTCTGTCGAGTATACCGCCCGCTCCAATTGTACAGTGATGTCATTGATGTTACTTGAAGTAGTAATACAGTCAAGATGTTCAGTATAATATAACACAAGCTGCCTTTAATTTCGCATGAAACCAGATTACCACACTCAGAAAAGAATATCACCTTCGACTACCGTCTTGGTTGATATACTTCCTTTGTGTGGTAATCTAGTATACCATCCTCAATTACAGACAGTATGTGTAAAATACCCAATTCCATCACAATGCAGTCACTGGAAACTAAATTTCTGCTTGATACGCATTCTGTAAATCATGGAATTATTTCCCTTGACAACATTGAGTTTGCAGGTACAACTTCTCTCTTCATCTTTGAGACAGCAATAAAGATTCAAATGGTTGTTATCCATAAGGCTTATTAGTTCCTATTTTTGATATTTTGAAATGCTCGGTCAATTTCTTAGCCACATCTCCTTTGAAATGAAAATTTAGTATTCAGCTTTAACAGAAATTACTGGTTTTGAGGCCCACGTCCTTCCCCACAAACCCTTGACAGATTTGACTTATATGTTCTATGCTGCTTCTCTATTTCAGAAGCAAATTGGTGAGCCAATGAAATCAATTAACATTGGTTCAGACAGATTTTCATTGATTAGTCTGGTTGAATATTCGATCAAGAGAAGTTACCCATGAAATAAAAAATGAGATCTGTCCAAATCTCAATGCCTGGCTCATTTAGTTGATTCTTGTGTAGAGAAGCAGTCGAGGAAATATAAGCCATACATATACTGTCAAGGTTTGTGGGGAAGTGTATGGACGTTGAAACACTGACTTGGGAAGATGAGGAAGAAATTACTTATTAGACTCCTTTAACATGTTTAACAGTGAAAATCTTACGAGAAATGACTAAGAGGTTATTTTACATAAACAAGATGATAAATTACATAGGGAAATTTAAAAAAAAAAAATCATTTTTTGATTTTTTTTGTCCTCGATCATGCTTTAAACAGAGTTTTTGTTACATTGCTTAGCTCTGCATAACTTTGTTAAGAATGCCAATGCCAATGCTAAATCCATAATTTACCTCAAAGATACATGATGAAAGTTTTTCATCAGTTTGACACGTTTTAAGGTTAAGAACACCCTGTAATAGTTTTCCCAATTTCAGTGGTTTACTTGTTAATTTTTCAAATGTCTTGGATCCAGAGCCCCTTGAAAATGAATGGGAGAAATCATTGAAATGCCTTGAATTCAATTTTATGTCTTACATATCTTAGCTTATTTCAATTACTGTAGCGTACATCATATAGAATATTTGGATATGCATGAATTTCTAGGGTGTATCAAGGCAAAATTAGATAACAAAATAAAATAAATGTTGAAACATGGGGCAAAGTGTAAAATGTGGACTGGACTGGACTGAACTCATGGACTGGACTGGTGGACTGGACTCTTGAACTGGACTCAAGAACTGGTAACTTCACTAATAAAAATTATGGGTGAACTTGGTTTTTTAATAGACTGGGTTGTTGTATATTATTTACATAATACATGTATTGTCATTGAGTGTTTGTCATAAATGCCAATTTTTATAGTTTAGAAAACAATAACTGATTTAGTTTATCAACAATTTAGATAAAGGCAGCTTTGCACTGACAAATAAACAATAAAACACATATAAAAGAGGTCAGAATTTTATACAGGGATGTTTGATAAAATGTTTACATTATGAAACTAGATGTAATCCATATAACTGGTATATTTTACTCTGAATTAAAAAAATTAAAATATGTATATGTTGACAATCACTCACAGTGATAAAATGATATACTTTGGTAAGAGTTGACTGCATGACAAAGAAATCATCCAATTTTTGCAACAAAAAAAAACAAACAAAAAAAAACACTTTTGATCAATGGGCGTTCATTTTTTTTTATTTGTTTTCCTTGTAAAACCAAATTGAGTCCTTGAAATAAATGATACAGGTTTGGAGGAGTTTATCGATGTGTAATTGAATACAACTGACTCATTCACAATAAAGTCCAAGGGACTTAATTATAATTTTTGCGCTTACACATCCATAAAATCCTCCAAAATTACTTTTATTTCTTATAATTAACAATATTTTCTCTGAATTTGATGTCACCATACACTGTACTATATTTCCTCGGAGCTTATTAATGGGCAAGAAGCATTTATCGCGAAATAACTGTCGTTGATCAATGAAATTGGAAGTTGCAATAGCAGATGGAATTATACAACATTCTAATATGACTCTCTTCTATGGCTTTGGAAACAAAGCTATGTACTAATTCAAACAATATTTTTTAGCACATGCGTATATCTTTTACAAAAGGACAGTTTCACGTTTTATTCACTGAATATTCATGTGTAAATAATCTTTTAAATAAAGAATCATCCAAAAGCTGCAACAAATAATGACAATAATAGAAATTTACAACAGTTACTAAATTTAAGACTCTGAAACTGAAATTGACATAACCGTAACCTAGCAACGAATGTGTTGTTGTTATGAAATCTTATCTATGTTGCATATCATGCTCTACAATTAAGATATAAAAAACTTTAATTTTTAACATTAATAACAATATTAATTTGACTTTTATTCCTTTTCTTTTCTTTTTTTGGCTTTAAATATAAAATAACTAAGCAGTCATATAAATCAGATATACAACCAGCTCACATTAATATCCGCTTCGATTTTAAAATATCCGTATTTTACTGTATATTTTTACAACAGATTATTTGTATTGATTCATAAGCTTATGAGCGACTTGATTTAATAAAATGACGAATATAGATTTATCTTTGTCCATTTATGTGTGTTTGCATGCAGTTTTCCGACACATTTTAATTCTAGTGTCAAACCCGCCGTGCGCGGTCCCGGCTTATGTATAGGCCCGCAGCATCCTTTGAGCTTGGAGTATGAGTCTTCCTAACAGAGGACCCCGAGGGAACCCCGGGATATAGAAATAGGACCTAGTATCTCCGGCTTGCGGGGTGTGACCCCTCCTACACGGAGGCTGACCCCGAGGGTCCCGGGATATAGAAATAGGACCCATTCCGTGGTTGTGCGGGATTAATAAATACACAACCCATCTTTCGGATGGGATGTAAACTCAGGTCCACGTGTTGGAAGAAATGCCACGCTTCCTGCACGTTAAAGAACCCTTGTAGCAAGCTCTTTTTGGGGTGGTCAGTAGGTGATCGGCTACAAGGCTAAATTCCCCGCCCTTGACGATTTCACCCTACTTTTCCAGTGGCAGTCAGAATTTCCCGTCCCATGGCCCTTTCCATACCCCAAAGTGATTATTTATTAACAAACTTGTTCTCGTCTTGATATAGCTGAAATATTGCTGAGTAGACGTTAAACAATAATCAATCAATCTAGTGTCAAACCCAACATTGCCCTCTGAGAGCCGCTTCGAATGTTCAAAACGCTTGTTAAATATATTAGAATCGAAATAGATTATTGCAATTGGGCTCTATGCGAATTAGAACATGGTCAGACCTTATATTTGTCTTCATTTTATACCTCGTTATCGCTCGGTATAAAATATTGACAAATATAAGGTCTGCCCATGTTCTAATTCGCATAGAGCCCGCTTGCAATAATCTATTTCTTAAATAAAATACATTCCAATTCAATACATGTATTAATAATATGTTGTGCTACAATCGGCAACAATTAATGTACAGCTTGAAAATATGAGATGTACAAGATGAGTTTTAGTTTTTTCAATCATGCGATATATTCCTCATACAGATACATAATGTGCAATTCAACAAACAATGTCTCATCAGTTGTGCTGAAGGCTAAATATTTGAGAAACCAAAAACTTTATTTCGTATTCCAAGCACAACTTCACTCATTTAAGTATTACAACACCCCTGTTACATAGAACTTAATGTTGATACTGATGCCTTAGAATTGTTTTTTTTTTCATCAGATTTGAACATTTTTTATGTTTTGTCTTGTAAATGTTTAAGTTCTATCTGTGCTGCATTTAGTGACAAAAGATGTAAATAGATATATATTTGAATGACGATTTCACATTGTTTAACTTCACAGAAGGGGGGAGGGGGTCACTTCAAGTGGATTTGGGTACATACCTGTCACTGATATTTTGAATATACCCCCTATTCATATAGTGCCTTCAATAACAACAAAGAGCGACCCATTTAAATACTTTATTGTTAAGGATAATTTATCAAATATCCACCCTTCATCTTTGTAGTCATGGATCGTTTTTCTGACTTATGTTTAGGAGAATTGATCCAATATCCGACCGCCTGCTTTTAAGGCATAGATCGTGTTTCTGACCATAAGGAAAACAAATAAACAAATTGAATGCCCGTTGATAAAAAAGGTTGTTTTTTTTGGGGGGGATTCACAAAAATTTGATGATTTCTTTGTTATAAAGTAAAGTCTTATCAATGAATAAAAGTTTAAAACTGTCAGAGATTGTCAACGTATACACATTTTTTTAATTTTTGAATATTCCAGTTATTTGGATTACATCTGGTTTCATAATGTAAACATTTTATCAAACATCCCTTTATCAAATTCTGACCTCTTTATGTGTTTTATTGTTTATTTGTAAGTGCAAATCTGCATTATCAGTCTTGCAGGAATGTTTTCTCATTATCTAAAATGTTGATAAACTAATTCATTTAGTTGGCATTTATGACAAACACTCAATGACAATATTATGTAAATAATCTACAACAACCCAAAGTCTATTAAAAAACCAAGTTGAACCGTAATTTTTATTAGTAAAGTTCATGAGTCCAGTCCACCAGTCCAGTCCATGAGTCCAGTCCACGAGTCCAGTCCAGTCCAGTCCACATTTTACACTTTACCGAAACATGGTTATAAACGTAACATCATAGACTTATTATACATAGATAGTGCACTCCCTAAATGCCCCACAGTGCTTCCTGCAATCTCCTTTGAAGAATCCGAGATACTGAGCATTTTTGATGTTACATCATATTCACTGACATCCTTTCTTGGGAGAGATCATTAATTAATGATTATCGAGGATAGTCTTATCAGTGATAAACGAGTTTTAAATACACCTTGTTTACCTGTTGTAATTTACATACATGATATAATTATCTTGAATCCTCACAAAGCACTGAACCTGTAAAATCGGACAAGAAATGAAAAAGTTTTGCAAGAATAAGTGGGCAGAAAACTAGATATGGATGTACAGGTATTTTGGTTTAACCTGTAATATTGCAGTCGGCGGAAACCGGTGGATCATACGACTTATATCACATAAAACTACAAACTTCAATGTTTCTGCTGGCATTTCAGACTTGCGGGCTGAAAGGGCCGAATTAAGTTATAACGAGGTAAACATTGTACTTTTTAGCCGAGTTGCGATGAAGTCGAACTCGGCTTATAATTTGATGAATGGTGTCTGGGCGTCCGGGCGTCAACTTTTGGTTTCCGCATGATATCTTGAGAACCACATGTCATATCCAAATGAAACTTTGCACAGACATGAGTTATGATTAGAGGAAGATCCCTATTGATTTTGAGATTTGTGTGACAAAGGTTAGTTCACAACTTCTAAAAATAGAACAAAAATTTGACTTATCCGTTTCCACACAATATCTCCAGAACCACATTACACATCCAAATGAAACTTGGCATAAACATGAGTTATGATCAGAGGAGGAACCCTATTAATTTTGAGGTTGGTGTGATAAAGGTCAAGGTCACAACTTAAAAAAATGTAACAAAAAAATTAAGCATTTCAATAAAGCCTAAAATCACAGGTTTGGTATTATTTGATAACAAAAATAGCTAAAAAAAAGCTTTAAAAGTAGTTTTTATATTGCTTTAAGATGTAAATTCATTTCAAAGTTCTAATTATATTCACCAACCCACTTTTTTTGGATGACAATGACGTAAAAAAAAGATATATTGAAAAGTCAAAATTAAAAAAGGGAGGTAATAAAAGTAAGGGAGGTAATTAATTTAATGTGAAGAAGTATTCAATATTACTAAAAGTCCTTTGCAATGTCCAGTAGAAATAAAATCTTAGATGAAAAAAAAATACATTTGTGTATTCTGATTTTTGGATTAGTGTCTATCCAAAGGATAGAATTCTATCCTATGTTACGACCCCGGGTGACCAACTTCACGCAATCAAACATTAGTGATCATACCCATGCTAAAAGAATCCTTTTCAGGAAACCTCGTACACATCTTTCTGATCTCATAAAAAACTCTGACACTCAATAGCCTATTTTCATTGAACATTAATTTGATTGCCCGAACTTTTCAACACTTAAATGGTGCCCGAATTCGTTAATTAATCACCGAATGAATTTCCCATTCATTAACTTTTGTGTGTAGATGTATGAATATGGAAGACCGATGCCTTTATTTACATTTGTATGAATGGCGTAAACGTACTTCCCTGAACGGTCAATGAAACGATGTGGCTGTTTTGAAATAAATCATAAAAGAACAACGCATTGGAAATAAAAAATCAAATTCAGTAGCCTTCGAGAACAACTGTCCATTATTTACAATCTACGGAAGACGTAATGTTTGTTTACATTTCTAGTTATCAGTGAATGGAAAAGTACGGCTGTTCCACGTTGGCTGTTCCATTATACTTGTTGCGATTGTCATTTAGTGTCTTCTCCGAGGTCCGCGTTCGGTATACATGTAATGGCCGACTCGAAACAAAATACTGAATAAGTCGTACATCGGTAAATACAAAGTATTACCTGGAAACAGTTGTCAAGGTGCATATTCCGAAACAGACGATATTTTGCAACGATCGGAGTTGGAATTGACTAAATTCGAAATAGGATCAGGCAGGGTTGTTTATCTGTTGATTGCCGTTCGTCCAACAATGTTCAGTCCGGGGTGTTGCGTGGTAATTGCCGTTGATCAGAGTTTGGTCAAACAAAAATTGAGATAATGTCATTTGAGTATTTACAATGCATAACAGTTATTTTTCAATTGCATGAGAATGTATATCATAGCGCGAATTGAGATGCATTGTTGCACAAAGAACTTGGCACAGATCATCGTTTTCATGTCTTCGTGTGTTTCTTGGTCGAATTATTATCGCCATAAAGAGCAGGGTATTGCTGCTCATGTCTTGTCAGCTTTTGCGTCTTGTCAGCATTCACAAACCTTTCATTCAGGTCTCTTCTTTAGAATTAAACTTCAAACTGTACTTGATCAAGATGGTGCTGTCATTGTTTAGTCTATGTTGAGTGTACAGCAGGGAACCCATAATATGTAATAGGTTTCTGGTATAAAATCAAAATTCTTTGAATATTTGTCTCTAATGGTTTGATGGCCATTGATTGGCTTGGGTGATCAAATGAAGATGGCCACCAGTAAATACTTGCTGACTGTCAGAAAGGCATGTTAATTTTCTTGATGAGCAAAACATGGTTTTTGTACCTGACTTGATTATAATTAGACCCATAGTAAAAAATGAGTAATTATGCACGACATAGACAGGCAATTATTCATATCATACATGGACACTATTGGACATTGCACATAAAATTTCAATAGATTAGATACTGATCATTGCCATCATAGACACTAATCCACCAGTCCCTTTGGGACTCATTGATTTCAGCTATACATATTACCTGAAATATAAGGGGAACCCCTGCTCAAATTTTTTTAAATGGTGATCTAAAATGGGTTGTAATGGATAGTGGAGCTTTCAGTTGCCATTGAAACCAAACCAGAACACTGAATCTTTGAAAAAAAATTCTACTTCATATATTTCTTGACAATTTCAGAAATATGTTTAAACTAGATTATACATGTTATAAGGGGAACCCCTGCCATTTTTTTTTTTCGAAAGAGGGGCTTGCAATTTTGAATGTTTTGATTTCAGCAAAATGTTGTGAAACCTGGATTATAAGGGGAACCCCTGCCCCAATTTTTTTTTTTTGAGAGGTGGTCTGAAATGAGTTGCAATGGATAGTGGAGCATTTGTTTGCTATGTATACCAAACTAGAAACGGAAATTTTTAGAAAAAATAGGCATTCTGATACATACATATGCAATTTCAGCAATAATAAAGAACTTAATTTTAAGGGGAACCCCTGCCCAAAGTTTTTTTTTTTGGAAAGGGACATTGAATGTTTTGACTTCATGCAGTTATCAGCAGTATGTATCACCTAGGATTATAACCTCTGCCAAATTTTTAGTCAAGTTAAACATCCTCAAAAGTTCCATTATAAATCTCTGATTGAAATAAGAATTTATATGCTTATATGCAACTATTTGCCTATCCGATGATGTACTTATGAAAATAACAAATGTTTGCAACTCGGCTTTCGCACCTTTGGTGCGTTTTCTGATTTTTATCGAGTAAAACATGTGTATATATATAGTTTTAAAACTTTGCATTGAAAGAGTCGAACTTGGGTATAATTGACTGAAAAAAGCAGTTTTCTAATGAAAAATGCAAAATATAATAAAATATTAGGATTAGATTTTAATTATTATTAATTCAGATAACTAAGTACCGAAGTTACTGTGATTTATTTTCTGCCTATGCACATTTCAACAACTTGTGTCAGATAAAATCTGATCGTTTAGAAGACCATTAATTCAAAGATGTTCAAAAACGGATAGAAAACAATTAACCAATATGATCTATTAAAATGTTAAAGCCAAAATCAGCTAAGGACAGAGCTTTGCATGAGGGAGATACTCCCTTAGTTTTAACAAAATTTACAAAAATTAAGACATTGCAAGGTTCCAAATCAGAGACATTTTTTCAAATGTAACACATTTTTCTAAATATAGAATGTACTTTCAAAACTTTGGGAAATTTGCAACAATGGTTAATACTGGAAAGTGCTGAAATGACCGACAAATGAAACCAAACTGCAAGGAAATATGAAGTCAGATACCCGTATTTTTCCTGTGGGAAATTTACCGAAATTGTTAATTACCTTGAAACACAGGCAAAAATATAATAGCAAACCACTTTAAAAAAAAACTATTGTATTAGTCGTGCTAATTCACCTTTTTACTGTATTTATGGGGATGGAGCGCATCCTCCCTTTTCACTAAACGACAGCAACAAGCGCATGTGCTTTAATGGGCTCTTTTGCTAAACAAAGACTTATAATAAGTCTATGAGACATTCTAAATACATGTGCAAACAAGAAAAAGACAATATGCCTACCAACAAACACATATTAAAGACTGGAAAAATGAAAATGTGATCATAAAATGATCCCACTCGAGTTCATATCCAACTTTTTTGTTTTCTATTTTTTGTTTGTTTGTTTGTTTGTTAATTTATTTATTAAGGTGTCTCAGTGGTATTATTCCACCATTTTTGTCTAACAATTGTTCATTTAGGTTTCATTCATTAAGAAATTTAACAAACTAGTTATTTAAATTGAAAAGAAAATTCAAATGTATTTAAAATTTATATTCCTAATCATTTTTATGACATTTTTATTACAAAAACATGAGCTTAAACACATGAGCTTTAAATATGTTGCTAGATTTACAGAACAAGCTTTAAATATGTTGCTAGATTTACAGAACA
>MJUU01020694.1:96407-110345 GCA_002080025.1 Modiolus philippinarum
CCTCTTAAACCACTTGAAGGATTTTGATGAAACTTTACACAAAGGAAGGACACTATATGGAGATGTGCATGAAGGAATATAATTATTGTCTGAAACCAGGAAGGGGAGATAGTCTGACTTTGACTTTTTGTTGATTCCCTATTTATGGGTTACCTCGTAAGCGCAGCCCCTCTTAAACCACTTGAAGGATTTTGATGAAACTTTACACAAAGGAAGGACACTATTAGGAGATGTGCATGAAGAAATATAATTATTGCTCAAAACCAGAAAGGGGAGATAATTGAACTTCGACTTTTTGTTGATTCCCCATGTATGGGTTACCTCGTAAGCGCAACTCCTCTTAAACCACTTGAAAGAATTTAATGAAACTTTACACAAAGTAAGAAAACTATATGGAGATGTGCATGAAGGAATATAACTATTGTCAGAAACCAGGAAGGGGAGATAATTTAACTTTGAGTTTTCCTTGATTCCCAATGTATGGATTACCTCTTACGCACAACTCCTCTTAATCCACTTGAAGGATTTTGATGAAACTGTAGACAAAGGATGAACACTATATGTAGATGTGTAAAATGTCAAATAGGCTGAAAAGGGTGAATTTTATATTTTTCTGATTTAGACAGAGTGTTTTCATTGGAACCCTTGTGAAAAGTTTTTTCTTGAAGATTATATCATTGTGTCCACACTTGTACTGTGTCCGCACCTGTATTGATTTTGCACTTACCATATCGATTCAGGGTTCAAAGTATCTTTGGCTGCCATTCGGCGACAGCTCTTGTTATCTTTGAAATTACATAACGAGAGTTGATATCCAGCGATATACAATTCTTAAGAGTTGTTAAAACTTTTTTTCTTTTGATCTTCACAACTAAATGCAGTGAATTTTTAGTGCTGAACTGCTGTTCTATGTTTGCTTGCTTGTGATGCACTGTTTTGTTTTGAATAACAACACTGCTACTAGGTGACATTAATCACAGCCAAGGAGATCTCAAAGTGATCCAGTAGAAACATTGAAAAGTTATAGCGCATCATGCATGATGTGCTATTAATGGCGTTTGACCAATGAAATTTCTGTTAAAGAAATACAACTAGTTCATATCTAACTCCACCTTCAGAGTCTGGTTGCGTAAAACGTAAAACAAAATAACTATTGGTGCAAGGATTAGTTAATGAGAAGGAACTATAAGAGAAATAAATTTTAAATTCATTTAGGTAAATAACAGTGCATTAAGACAAAATTATCAATTGTTCATAAGTAAGAAATGTATTTTTTGTTTACAGATTATTATTGTTACAGTCTACGATATTATTCCTTGCCACAGAACCATTTGATTTGGCTTGTCTGAGTAAAATGGAGGGGAAAAATTGGACGCAAGTGGTTAATTTAATGTGGATAACGTAAGTTGTTTATTTTGGTAAACAATACATAGTCTCTAAGTATACCCTTTACAAATGAAGTTTATTTGGGTATATAAAAATTGACCTGTCTGTATGTTTTGTCTGTCCATCCCTCAGTCTGTCCACACTGTCCAACTTTTTGCAGTCATAACTCTTCTTAACCACCTCAAGGATTTCAATGAAACTTAATACAATGGGAAGACACTATATGCAGATGTACATGAAGGGTAACACTATGAAGGTAAGCTAATTTGACATTTCATTTATTTTTTAGGAAACAGATGTGCAGGGGTATGGTTTTGTGGCTTTGCCAGTTTCCTATTGTTTTTGTGCTGATATTGTCATTATTTATCCTACTGGTTTCAGAATATATTTCCAGTCTTTAGGGCCAAACATTAAAGTTTTTCAAGTTACACCTTTTGACTGTAGAAATGATAAAAATCTGCTTTAAGGAATACACTCTTCATGCTAATGTATATCTTGAATGTTTTTTAATAGGAGATTGAAGGAGTTTGAAGTTATATATAGAGTTTTTCATTGTTGACCGTTGGTTATAATATTTCTACTGTTTAGATGGTTGAGTATAATAAAGTCATATTGAAGTTAATCTATGGAAACTGTAGAATATGATGATCAGCTGCTAAAATGATCAGATTTTTCTGCAATGAAAAGTAATGCTTTACCAAGGAATGTCAACAATTACTTGGTTTACCAAGTAACCGATTCAGAAATGGAAATTGGATAATTGTTAAAAATCCCAAATTTCAATGTACAATGTATTTGTGGTCCGCCAATAGAAATTTCAAAGTCATAATTAATGGGCAATAGTATAAAGATACTTGGTTGCACTATGATTAACAATGATTTGAAAATGACCTACTCCATTCGCTTTAAGAGGCAGACCCATGGTAAAATTTATCAATATACCACAGCCGATGTTAGTCCTATTTACGATGTCATAGTCCATTTCTTCACAAGAACGTCACAGAAAGAGCACAAAATTTCACAAAAAATACACAAATGATGCCGTATAATTGCTATCTCTATAGCTCAGTTGAAATATAAAATGAAGTATTTTTCCATTTAATATTTATAAGAATTGAAATAATTTATGGAAGCCATGGTATATCAAAAAAATTTTTCCACAGTTGAACATTGAATTTGCAAATTTTACCACTCACTGCCAATCCGGGTTTATAACAGCTGATACAATGTATCGCTTGTGGTAAAATATGTGATATGCCATGGCTTCCATAAACAAGATAGATTATTTCTAAATGAAAATCACTGAATGTAATGATTCAAAAGTAACAATTCAAATTCAATTTAATTTCATAAAAAAATCAAAGACACAACTGAAGGCTTTGGTCTTCATTTAAAGAGTTTTTGAATCAATAGCTGTTAAATGCAAACAAAACAAAACAGAAGCAAAAAACTTCAAAAAAGCAAAGCAAAACAGTTTTCCCCATGTGGAAATAAAACATAAAAATAACAAGTTTAACATCTTTTTTTTACAGGTTTCCTTTATCCCTGATATTTGCTGGTATATTTGGATGGATATGGCTGAATGTATTTGAAGTCCCTGATGCCACAGTTATACCTAATTACAATATTGGTGTTCTCTGTTTTGCACTGTCACCATGTATAGCAATATTAGCTAGGCCACTATTTATAGTGGGTCAGTCCTTCTTCTTTGTTAGATTACGTGTAAGCAGAATATGTATTTTGTTATTATTGGAATGTTAAATGGATTAGACCTATTTTTTTGTTCTGTTTGGTGTCGCCACTGCACTATCAGATTTTGTTCTGTGATGTTGTGCTACATGGGAAGTCATGCACAAGGAAAATGTCACCTTGAAAATTTATGCACAAGGATGAATTTCTATACATGCATGAAACGGTCTGTTTTCCTGTTACAACATGATAGTACAGCAGTGACACCAATAAGGAATAGCATTGGAATACAATCCATTATGTAAAGAAATAATACATATGTAACTGGAGAGCATGAATCTCCATACAAAATTCACTTGTATGTCACCACAGTGAATTGAACCTGGTACATTTAGCACTCCAACCATCTACCTAACCGAGTGAGCTAAAGAATCGATCTAGACATGTTAGCCTAGTAGATTTACTGGCTATTTAAGGATGTATTTCTTTTGCCAGTGTTGGACATTCTTAACATGTTCTAGTCAATGAAGTGCACCAGGACAGTGTGCAAGAACAGCCAGAACACTGTTCCATGTGCACCATATTTTTGTTAGTAAAGAGAGAATCCATTATAGTGTTTTTTGTTAACATCCTTTGAGATTGCAGTTTTGTTGACATGTTTGATGTCCGGTTGATGTAAAATAAAGATTGCAATGAAAAGGAGAAGCACATTTTAAAACTTAAATAGCATCGGAGACATTCTAAAATAGTAAAAAAACAATTTTCTGATATTTCTGATTTGCATTAGGAAATACGATTTTTGGTAGCTCCATTAACATGTTGAAAAGGCAAGAGAAAAATCACAATCATAGGCGATTTCTCATTCATTAACTTTAAAATGATTTCTGTCATTAAATTTTGGCAATTTGATGCAACGTCTATAATTCTAGGAGGAGTAAGAGAAGGTCATTTTTCAATCTATCAGGTTTTCACATTTTTTTAGGCATGGAATAATTACAAAGAATCTTTGTAGAAACATAATTTTATTAAATAGTTATGTAAAATATGATTAAAATTGTCTATGCAGTACAAAATGTTTAGAGCACATATACATTTGTAGAAAGGTTTACTGGACAAATACGACCAAGCAGTCCAATATGGATTTACTGGCTCAATATGGACTTACTGGCCTAATACGGGTTTACTGGCCCAATATGGCCAGGCCCAATATGGACTTCTGGCTCATTAAGTTCTTCAACAAAATGGCGACAATATCATGAACAGAACATATTTCCATGTGAATAATTTGCTAGACTGCTACAATGTAAATAAATCGTGCATTTTTTATTACGATTGATTTTAAAATGGAATTTCATTTCCGGGATCCGATTCTATATTTTTACACTCAATTTGCAAGAGTTCAAGGACATCAATGACAGTGCTGGTTTGTTGACATTCTGAAAATTACTTTGATAGTTCAGTGATTTTTTATGTGAAACATCATAGTATTCAAACATGTCAACAATCAGATTTCAACACAAAATGCTACGAAGATCAGAAAAGAAAATGCTGGTTTTTTCAGGTAACCACCCACTCGCAGTGGACGGACATCTCAATGTTTGTCCATATTGTCATACATGGAAAATGCAGTCGCAAGTAAAATTTACAAATGTTGGTGACTGTTTCCCATGGCAGAAATACATGAAAAATAAACTGAAAAATAAAGGAAAATTAAACATAAAAATTTACTGACTTCACCCATTTTGCTGCCATTGAATCGATAATATAGTTTTACATAACTATTTAATACAGGCGTCATAAAATGTTATTTTTCACATTAGTCCTGTATTATGTCCAAGGACAGTCGTATTGGCTGAGGACAGTCGTATTGGGCCTCGGCGTTGTCTCGGCCCAATACGGCTGTCCTTGGCCCAATACGACTGTCCTTGGACATTGCCCTGGCCCAATACAACTCTCCTTGGACATAATACAGGACCAATATGAAAAATCCCATTCTATAACCCTATAGTATTATACTTTCTTGACATTTTAAATAACTAGATGTATTTTGCTAAATTTCTAAATGAAGGAAACCATTAGACAAAAATTTCGGAATTATGCCACTGAGATACCTTAATCAGCTTTTGAAATGAATGTTCACATGATAATACATTGCATATCTTAATTTCTTATGCATATATCTTTTTTGATTGAATTTTAAATCTTTTTTTTAGGTAGCTGCAGTTGCTATAGCTGAAGTGTTCAAGTGTCTAGTTACAGTGATACTTCTAGTTCTACAGCCAAAACTAGGAATTATAACATTCTCATTAGGACAAGTAATGTATAATTTAATTTATATGTTTATTTACAAAAAGTAGCATGTTTCTCACTCTTGAGAGAATGCAGGAAATGTGTCTCATAGCAGGTGGACTTTTCTGAGAAAATATTACTCTGGTTTGACTTATTCGCACAATGATATTGAAATCCAACTTTACTTTATGGCATGTAAAATTCATTTTTTAAAATGATGTTTATGAAATTCCAAGAACCTCATTTTACCTAAAAATGAAAGATCACCAATTTTGGACAAACAACTAATTACAAACTGTAATTACTATCAATTAATTAATTGTCTTGAAGTTTTGAGCGTGAACTTTATAATAATAGTTTTTCAAACATGTGAAATTTAATTGCAACTTTGACTATTCAAGTTTCGACTGATTGACTCTGCAAAATTATAGACAACCAAAACAAGATCTTGTCAGCCTAAAATACTTTCAAAATTTCATAATTATGAGTTATTGTGTCACCTGCGTTCAAGCAGTTGCCACATATAGGGATCACTATCCATCCTCTTGCGGTGTCGTCGGCGTCACAAAAATTTCTGTCACATTTTTCTCAGGAACCGTGTATCTGAGCCTTCTACAATCAGTATGGGGACCAATGCCATGTAACAGAGTTTGGGATCTCTTGCATGCCCACTTCCTGTTTGACGGAACTTAGAATATTTTTTGTGATATTAAGCAGGCGACACATGTCTTCCGTGGAAGACTTACTAATAAGTTTTGAAGATATTTTCATTGTATTAGTATTTTAATTAATAATACGTAAATTTATCTTTATTTTACAGGTATTGGGTGAATTGCTGTACACATGCATATATTATGTATACTTTTATCTTCATCTTAGAGAGTATGATGATAGTGAGAGAAAATTTGTCCTTAAAACGCCAAAAGATTTTTTTCCAAAGAAATCATCAGATATGGTAAGTTAAATCAGTAAATTTTCAATGTAAACTTATGTACATTGTGTGACCCATCTTAGAACCTGGAACAATTGTGATGCCCTGTTCTTGGCAAGGGTTTCCTCACCTTCTTAACTTATTAGGCCATTCAAAATAGATAGTTTGTTTCCAAAGTCCCTGCCTCGGTCTATTTAAAGTAGCTGCATGAATTTATTGTAATGGATTTTTTTTTCACAACTAATTCACTATCTGTATACATAATTATTTAAAAAAACAAAAAGACGTCTTCATCAGTAAAACAACATAGAACTTGCTAACAGATCTGAGCAAGAAAAACAATTACTGAAATAGGTTATTAGTGACACTTAAAATATTTTTAAAAAAAATAATTAAATAAAACATGCCCTCCATAACCACATTTAAAGTAAATGCTACGCCGAGCGCAGCATGATACGACTGCAGCATGTCGACCACTGAAGTTCGAATAAGTGTAATTTAAAAGTGAATAAGGACAAAGTTAAGAGTTTGGCACAGTAACTAGATGGACACAATGAGGAGCTTGACACAGTAATTAGCTGGACACAAACTAAGGAACATTTAAGATTAGCCCTTTTCATCCCTGAAAGCTGCAAAACTGTAAGATTTGAGCAAAATTGTTGAAATACTACTGACAGCAAATATCAAGATGAATCCAAAGCAAAAAATTGCCATCGAAATCAGATTAAAAATAATGACTTAACATTTTTTTTTAAAAATGCAATTTGGCTCCTTTGACCCCTTATAGTGTGGAAATGGTAAGAGATATGCCAAATCTGTTGACATAATACCATAGGCTTACAACAAGAGGAATCTAAAGAAAAAAATCCTATCAAAATCAGATGAAAAATAAAAATTTTAGGTAATCTGCATGTTTGCAATTTTGGCCCCATTTGGCCCCTCATAGCTCGGAAAGGAAACAAGTTACCAAAAATCTGATTGTGAACCACTATATTAATTTTTCATTTAGAATCCATTGCAAAAAACTGCATCAAAATCTGACTAATAATAAAAAATTGAAATTTTTGAAATTCGCCCCTTTTGGGCCCCATTTATCTCATGAACAGTACATGCCACGTCAAATCCGTTGACATTCACCAGATAGGAAATTTCCTCAGGAACTTACCGAAAGAAACCTCATCAAAATCTGATAAATAATAAATATTCTACAGCCAAATATGTGAAAACACCCAATTTGCCCTTTTTGGCCCCTTTTTTAAAAACAGGAGGGGCCAAAATAACAAAAACTACACCCAGCCTTCCTTTTGTGCCAAGAAACACTGTGTAAAAATTTCAATAGGATTGATCAACTTAAACTTAACTTAGGCAAAATAAAAAATACATTAGCTTCTCAGGCACCTGCCTCATCTCTTTCTGAGAACTAATTTTCCTTTTTATTTAAGTTTCAAATAAAAAAAAAACAAATTCACCTGCCTCATTACTTTTTGGGCATTTCAGCAATGTAAAAAGATGCCTCATTATGATTTTGAACCAATAAAAATAAAAGTCTTCTGCCTCCCTGCCTCATCATTTTTTCTGAAAAATGGCCTGAGAATCTAATCATTATTTTTGTATGGCCTTATTGACCAAAAACAAAAGTGTCTACAGATGACAACGACGACAACAACAGCGCCATACCATTATACGACCAGAAATTTTTTGCAGTCGTATAATAAAAAGGCCTTAGAAACAAGACATGTGTATTTTGTCATTTGTTACCACTGGGTCTATGCCACTGATGGTGGACTGTTAGTCCCCGAGGGTATTCACCAGCCCAGTAGTCAGTACTTCGGTGCTGATCCGAAAGCCAATTCTATTATCTATTCAAAACCTTACAATATCTAAATTTTTGTAAATTTTGTTGAAAACTATGGAGTATCTCCCTCATGCAAAGCTCTGTCCTTAGCTGATTTTGGCTTTACAATTAGATCATATTGGTTTTTTGTTCCCTGTTAGTTTTTAAACATCTTTGAGTTTTTGGTCTTCCAAACGTATAGACTTTAGATTTTATCTGCACTGAAGAGACATAAGTTGTCGAAAGGCGCAAATGCAGAATTCAAATTTACGGAAACTTCTGTATTTAGTCATGTGTATAGGTCTAGTCAAGAGGTACTTCATGTTATAGTATTTGGAGGACTGGAACAAAAAAAAGTCCAACATAGTTTTCTTGTAGCTGACATATCATACTTCCATTCAAGATGTCTGCCAGTACTGGACATTTAAAAATTTTGACCTCCTTACAAAACATATTTTGATCAACTCCCCTGACACTACTAATTGACTTAGCTTGCTATAATGATGTCATTTTATATACAGTTTATCTAAAATGTCCTATAATTTTCTCACAAATGGTCACCAGGACATTTTAGCATTCAATTCTAAGAGAAAATATAACCCCTATACCATTTAAGTTAAAAACAAAATCAGTGCTGATGTTATTCATGTTTCCCATTTATTAAATTGCAAACAAAGAAACCCATTGATTAAATATTATGTGGTTTCAGCAGATAACACTGAGCTTCAGATTTTTAACTGATGCATGACTGACATTTGTTAGAATGTATAATTTATGTTACACGGGAAAGATATTTGTTGAAGTGGTGTCCACTTGGAATGTAAGACACAGTATTTTTAATTTGCGATATACTTCATCCATGACTGACTTTCATCAAATTAACAGAGAGAACATTAATTGCATAATTCATAATATATTCTCTCTACAATGTTTCTCTTTGTAAACACTATTAAAACATTAACAATAGATTCAGATTCAGAACATCTGAATCTGAATCTTAATAATTGTTTTAATTTATTTAATTTCAGCCATTTGTAGATAGAAGGTTGGCACTACTTTCATTTTCATTCTTCAAACAGTCCTTACTGAAGCAAATGTTGACAGAGGGTATATTTATTTATTTCTTCATCAATAGCATCTTGTCAGTGATTTTGGAAAAAAAACCTGACAATATCTATAGTATGTTATGCTCATGTATGCAAAACAATGGAATCTAGTAACTGTAGAATGAAAAATGAGCATTTATATCAAATGATTGTATTTTTATTGCAAAAGGAGAATTGCATTGACCTACAGGTAAAATATACCAAAATTCACAACTGCAAACAATTGATATTCCACTCAATACTATCTCTAAATTTAATATTTTCACAAAGGAAAAAGAGTGTGCATTAAGTATTTTAAAGTCAAAGTGCAAGAAACAGAAATTGTAACAGATAGGTCATTTTATGTTATTTTAAATTCAAGCCTTAAATAGGGATCAACAAGCCATAGGGACCATTATACATGTATGAGGCTGAATCTATTGTTTATATTTTCAAGCTTGCAGTAGTGCCAATGATATTTGAATTTTTATACACCTGTCTTTGACTGGACGTATTATGGTATACCGGTGTCTGTCAGTCTGTCAGTCTGTCTGTCCGTCCGTCCATCCACACATCGTACTCTAACTAGAGAACACTTTGATCATTTTTCTTGAAATTTTTAAGGATTGTTGGGTATGACGAAAGAAAGCTCCCTATCATTTTATTTTGTCATGTTTTCCAGAGTTTTGATTATTTCAAAAAGCATGAAATTGCAACATCCATCCACACATCATACTCTAACTAGAGAACACGTTGATCATTTTTCTTGAAACTTTGCAGGATTGTTGGGTATGATGGAAGAAAGCTCCCTATCATTTTATTTTGTCCGTGGATTTTTTGTTCCAGAGTTATAGGACTTTGATTATTTCAAGGAAGCATAAAATTGCAATTTCCATCTATACATCATACTCTAACTAGAGAATGTTTTGATCATTTTCTTGAATATTTGCTGGATTGTTGGGTATGATGGAAGAAAGCTCCCTATCATTTTATTTTGTTGGTGGATATTTCATTCCAGAGTTATTGGACTTCGATTATTTTAAAAAAGCATGAAATTGCAATTTCCGTCCATGTGTCCTGCTCTTAGTAGAGAATGCTTTGATTACTTTTCTTGAAACTTGGCTTGCCTTTATTGTCAAGTTTGATCAGATGAAATTTTAATTTCAAAAATCATTTAATTAGTTTGCTTAAATGTGGGGACGGGCGTATCATGTGCTCTTGGCGCAGCTGTTTATTATTTTCTTTTTCAGGTGAAAAGTATGTTATGACAATATTTGGAGTCCTTTCTTTTGCTGACCAAGGTAATTGCTGTGTAGCTTGAATTACATCCTATTTATCATATCAAGGTAGTTTTGATAATAAAACAATTGATTTTTCTAATTTTTCTGTGATCGAAAGTTTATTTGACACACTCCAAAATTTAGTAGGTCACCAAACTAGTTTTCCAATTTTCGAATAACAGCAAAAGTTTGACCTTTTCATACCCACCACATGTAATGGCGAGATTTTATGTGATACCCTCAATCCTGTGTCCGTCCATTTGTCTGTCTGTCTGCCTGTCCACTGAAGGTTTCTGACTGATAACTTGTGAACAAATAATTATACGGTCTTCAAACATTGTATTTAAGTTGTTTACCACAAAACTCAGGCCAAGTATGCTCCTTGTAACTTTGAAATTTTGTGAAACATGGAGGGATATCATGTAATACACCATTACTATTTTTAATAAAGTCTATATAGTGAGAAAATAAAAGTTTAATGCTTTAGATATTAAAGCTAATTTTAATGGAAATGTCAGGCAAAGTTTGTTAAAGAAATCTTTTCAGAAATATGAAATAACATTGGACACTAATCATATTTTTAAAAAAGTCAAGACAGTGTGAATTTTCCCATATTATTCCTTTATAATTATCTCCCCTCAAAAGAAGTTTTCTGAAAATTATATATTTTACATACTCAATGCATAAATGTTGATTATGTGTGTGGAGAATCAAGTCATTTTTTAAATCTATGGTCTTTCATAGTGTTAGATTTTTTAAAATACATTTTTTTGGAATGCCCAAAAGATTGAAATTCAGTACAGTCAAAACATAAAAATTCAGTCAAGACCAACAAAAGGTGGAATTTCTGGAATTCTTGTCTTACACAGTTCTTTTTATTAAATTTTCACAGTTGGTGTATTTACAAGTGCTTTTGTACTACTCTATGTGGGTGTGTTTGTTTCAAATTGTGAAGAGGAATCTCCAGCTTTCAAAGAACTGTAAATTGTTTTCATTTTATAACAATAACTTGTGTATTCATTAACCAATCCTCAAGACAAGAAAAGGCAATGTTCCTTGGTACAACTAAATATACAGTAGATATTATTAGATTTTTGGTTTTGTGGCTAGCTCAATCTTTCTACACAAAGAAAAAATACAGAAAAGGGTGTACTACCTTACCTAGATATAGCAGGGTGAAGTTTTCCCATCACTTTGTATCTCTAATCCTTTTGTTGTCTGTCAATCCATCCATTGTAAACTTTTTTGGAGGATCTTCTTCGAAACCATTGGACAGATTGTAACCAATCTTGGTTACAATGGGCTTTTGGTGATCCCCTTTTTGAAATTGCATACAGCAGGTCTGCAACTCATCCTAAATGGATCCGCCTTTCATATGAAAATACTGGACCATCACATATTGCAAAGAAAAGAAAGTGTTTGAGAAAGTTCTCTTAAAATCCCTATGCATATATATACATTTCAATTTTTCTTATCATAATGTAAAGGATCGTTATTTGGTTATCAACAAATGTGTTAAAAACAACTGTTCAGCTGATTATAGATGATTACATGTTTACTTAATTATTTCATTTCAAGTTTAATTACCCTTTTGTTGCATAAGTCAAACTTTAAATATGTGGTCTTGTAGAATTTCTGATTTTGATATATACATTTAAAGGGAAAATTCGCAAAAAAAAATCAAAATTTGATATTATTTTCCTTTTGTATAAATGGACACTTTTACATGTATATGAATCTTTTATTTCAAAGGATAAGTCCATGACATCGATATTTCATTGTGACTAACTACGATCTGCTGTCGCTATTTTGTAGTCATTTCGATTCAGATGTCAAGAGATGTCTAATCACCTCAAAGATACCAAATAGTGGTGACCTGCAGTTGTCATTGTGTACATTCTTTACCAATGTGAAGCATACGGTCATCTAGCTTAATCATTTACATTTAGATCATATTGGTTATTTGCTCTCTATCAGTTTTTATATATCTTTGAGTTAATGGTCTTCCAAACGTTTAGATTTTATCTGCACTGATGAGACATAAGTTGTCGAAATGTGCATATGCAGAAATTAAATTCACAGTTACTACGGTATTTAGTTATTTGTGTGGCAAAGGTGTATTATATTACTTACCTATAACCTAAACCTGGGATATTATATTCATCCCAGCATAAACTAATACTGAATTAAAAAAATCATTGTTTGAAAAAATCTAAAAAGGTGCAATGCAAAATCCTGACCATATATAGTCAAGGACATATAAGTCCTTGTTATAGTATACACACTTTATTTTCTACTGAAGCAGGTTGTTTTAGAAATTATTGTACAGGTAAACACTGTTCTTAAAATATCTGGACGTCCAACATGCATAACTGCTTATTACCCCCAATTAACAAACATGTAATTACCTGTGTCCATGTCAGAGAGATTTGAGTGTTTTATTGTTGTCTCTCTCTCTCCAATCCAGACACTTTGTTCACAGAACTTTTGAAAATTGTATACAGCAGGAATTAACTCCTCGGATTAATTCAGATTAATACGAATTGTGGGGCAAAAGTAGTATATGACCACGTTTATCCACCACATGCAAGGAAAGGCATAAATTTTTGTCAATTTATCCCAATTATCTTCACCCATATTCCTATTCAAATATGGCATGTAGTGCTTACTATACTATCATTGGTATATAACTTGTATCTCAAACAAATAACATTATTTTTTCTATACCTACCATTTTCATAGCATTTTGTGTATTTCCAATATACATATCTTTTGACACCTTTATGAACCATTTTAATCATACTAAGGATGTTCTTGCAGAATTTTTGCTCTCCACATCAAATCACGTATATTTTTTCACTAGCCAGGGTTAAACAAGAATACGGTGCAAGTATGAAAAACATGACTATTTTCATATTTTAGATATGTATTCCATGTTGGTCCGGCACATTTTTTCAAGCACATTTCAGGTAGTTTTTTTTGTTGGTTTTGGTTTGTCTATATGTGTCTGGTTTTGTGTACATGAAATTTCCTGAAGTTTATATAAATGTACTACAATTTTACAGATTTAGGTACCTGGACTGTAGTGACGAGACATCACTCAAGAAAAGACATATTTCAAAAGAAATGCAGTTTAGGTGTTGTTCGTAATGCAATCTTTAATTTTAAATTTTTATTTTCAAATAACAGGATCCCGTGACAGCAAATACACTCAGGAGGCATTTGCACCAATCTGTGGTATTCTGGCGTGAGTTATTCAAGATTTCCCTTTTCACCTCACCTGGCCTAAAAGGCCATGTGAGCTTTTGCCATCACTATGCGCCCGTTGTCCATTGTCCGTTGTCTGTCTGTCAACAATTTCAAAAATCTTCTCCTCTGAAACCACTGGGCCAAATGTAACCAAACTTGGCCTGAATCATCACCAGAGTATGGCTTCTCAAAATT
>MJUU01020694.1:125403-135568 GCA_002080025.1 Modiolus philippinarum
CCTCGTAAGCGCAACTCCTCTTAAACCACTTGCGCAACTCCTCTTAAACCACTTGAAAGAATTTAATGAAACTTTACACAAAGTAAGAACACCATATGGAGATGTGCGTGAAGGCATATAATTATTGTCAGAAACCAGGAAGGGGAGATAATTCAACTTTGAGTTTTCATTGATTCCCTACGTATGGGTTACCTCTTACGCACAACTCCTCTTAATCCACTTGAAGGATTTTGATGAAACTTTAGACAAAGGAAGAACACTATATGTAGATGTATAAAATGTCAAATAGGCTGAAAAGGGTGAATTTTATATTTGTCTGATTTAGACAGAGTGTTTTCATTGGAACCCTTGTGAAAAGTTTTTTCTTGAAGATTATATCATTGTGTCCACACTTGTACTGTGTCTGCACCTGTATTGTGTCCACACCAACTTAATTTTGCACTTTCCATATCGATTCAGGGTTCAATGAGCGGGGGGTATCTTTGGCTGCCATTCGGCGACAGCTCTTGTTTTATTTTGTCGATGGATTTTTCCTTACAGAGTTATGGGACTTTGATTATTTAAAAAAAGCATGAAATACCATTTCTGTCCACACGTCATATTGTAGCTAGGGAATGCTTTATTCATTTTTCTTGAAACTTTGCAGGATTGTTGGATATGACAGAAGAAAGCTCCCTATTGTTTTATTTTGTGGAAGGATTTTTCGTTCCAGAGTTATAGGACTTTGATTATTTAAAAAAAGTATGAAATTTCTGTCTACACGTTGATATTCTTTTATTTTTAAGACATCACTACCCCTAAACCAATATACATTTTTGACTGTTTAACATCAGATGAAATAATTGATACATATCAGAATTCCCTTGTCATGTTTGTTCATATGGAGTTTTTAATTTCAAGAATCATTTAATCAGTTTGCTTTAAAGTGGGGACGGGCGTATCATGCGCTCTTGGCACAGCTGTTTATTTTAATAAATAATGAGTGTACTTTAAAAATGGTCGAAAATAGTAATAAACTATAGATCAATATGACCATGATAACTATGCACATTATAATCCTTGGATAGCAAAGATCCCAAAGGAGTAGGGGCGGTAAGGGTCTTATTTGGCCTGAAAAATAAATTTAGTTGAACTCACAGAATTTTCTTATCGAAATGTTCTTTGGGTATGGCTATTCAGTAAACAGTAGCAATTCTCAAATGTTTATGTATGATTACTGAGTTTTGGAGTGTAGAAGAAGGGACAAATTGAAGATTTTGTCGAATAATGACAAATTTGACCAATTCTGAATAGGAAATATTGAGCACATGCAAGAAGCAGAAAAATATTTATATGAGAGGTTCAATTCATTCGTACCAATAAGTTGGTAAATTATCTAATTGGGTCTTGAATGTGCTCGATGTTTCCAGTTAGGAAAACTGTTCGAAAAGCTGCCAAATTCGGTATATTTTTATGAAAATGCTCAAAGTAGCCTTTTGATGACGTCAGATCTGTACTTATTGTGACGTCATTTGTTCTAACTTTTGTATTTTTTCTGTAAGTGGGATCTCAACTTTGAAACGAACATGAAAGAAAATCTTGAAGTGCAACTTATAAATTCACTTGAATCTTGGGCCAAATCAACCCCTTATCGCACCTTGTCCTTTGTATTCTATAGCTAACGGGTTTTAATTTTCAGACATTCTTATACGGGTTCTGTAATGAAACATACCCTTCATAGCTATCAGCAAAACTCGGCTGTAATTATCCATTTTAATTTTTTAATTTTCAGACATTCTTATACGGGTTCTGTAATGAAACATACCCTTCATAGCTATCAGCAAAACTCGGCTGTAATTATCCATTTAAAATTGATCATATTGTTAAGCCAATACACAATGATCAGAATGATGCTGATAAGTATGCTGAACACTAAAAGAAACATACTATTTTTGCAGTTCAATATACTATCCTGGTCATTCTGATCATTGTGTATTGGCTAAACAATAGGATCAGTTTACACAAAGAATTACATCTGAGGTTTGGTGATCGCTATGAAGGGTGTGATGAAAATCATGAAATTAATCACTCTCTCCATTTAGAAATCTTCCTTTTGATTACTTTCTGCATGAAATATTAGGCTGTATTATAAGTTCATCCATAAACATGAAGCAATTCATACCTTATTTTTGTCTAAATGTATAAATTTCATTTTCTTTTATACACCAGTATTCAGAATTGTTAAAAAAAAAACTTACCTTTAAATATTAACGGGACATCAGACCAGCTGTCTGTGAGTTTCTGTTTGACCAATGGGTAATTTTACAGAACATGAATGTAAGTAGGACAGTATTTCGACATTTCTGGAATCTTTGTTAATACTGTATTTATACCTTCTACTTTTCAGATACAACAAGAAAATGTTGCTATTCTCCATTATTTTCTTGGGATCTTCACTGATTCTATCGTCACATTTTGGAGGAGTTGGTTTTATTTTGGCAAACTGCTTTACAATGTGTACACGTATATTTCATAGGTAAGAATTACCAAATCAGACTTCTTTATTTCTTATTATCTAGGTGTACTTTTTATATTCCAGAAACATTGAGCCAAAATCCATTCTGATGAAATCAAATGACTGTTATTACATTGTACATGTATGATGATTTTATCAAACTGAATCAAATTTTCATTTTCAAACAAGAAAGTTAAAACATAAGTTTACCTTCTGCCTGAAAGATGTAAAATAGAATGTAATGGATAAAATTCTTATGAAAGGGAAGCAGTCCCATCATATACATGTTAATATACATAAATATTGATATTTCCTTAGACTTAGTACTTTTGCAATAACTACTCAGCAGACATTTGAAATACAGAGCTCCTCCTGGAAAAGATGAACTCTCGATAAAATTGTCAAAACTGTTTAAAGTAGTACTTATCATATTATATTAATACATTTCTGGAATGTGATATTCATGAAGTATTTAATGTTCAATTATTTATACAAGTTTATTATAGTATTGTGTATATATATATTTCTTTCCTTGCAGTTTATTGTTCATAAACCAGTACTACAAAGGAACAGATTTACATCCATTGAAATCACTGATTCCTTCACTACCATTAGCTGTTTCACTAGTCATAGTATTTATAATTATGAAGCTGTCTGAGGTATGAATCTTAAAATTTTAATGTCAATTTTGTAATAGTTTTAAACAGCTTCATATTTCATTTGATTATACATTTTTTGAAACAGAGTATGTAAATACACTTTTACAATTTGATAGCAGAATGTAAAACTAGGCAGACTGACTGTCAGAGACTAAAACATTGATATTGGCAGTATTCTATAGGTAGTCTCTTCCACAACTTTGTACATATAGTTTTTTATACCAATCTTCAGTCTTTATTCTTATCATCTTCTTTATGCCTGCCACAAAGTGGAAGGGGCATATAGATTTACCCTTGTCCGTCCATCCGTTAATGCGAAATGTATGTACATCCGTACATCCTGATGTTAAGTTTTGCATTTATGTCCATATTTTGGTAACCTCTTGCAATATTTTAATATTATTAAATCAGTATATGCACCTTGATAAGTGCTACCAGATTCACCAACAATTAGGGATCCATGACATACATTTTATGCTTGAGTGACTTTTGTTAAATTTTACGTTTAAGTCCATTTCTCAACAACTACACATCAAACAACAATGATGTTTCATCAAATTAATCGCCTTGATTAGTACTACCAAAATTATTGAGAATTAAGTGGCTTTGACCTGTATTTTAAGTTTGAGTGACTTTTGTTAAATTTTGGTTTAAGGTCCATTTCTCATCAACTTCACATCATACATCATGATATTTTATCAAATTAATTTTGTCCTTGACGAGTACAGTAGACTCCCCCAATCGGATACAAGAATTGTCGAAAAAAAATATTCTATTTGCCGCAGTATTCGATTGTCTGGTAAACCCATTTTTGGCAATGGGGAATCATTCTGTTGGCAAGAAGAAGTTGAAATGTTGAAGGGCATGTCACCATGTAGAAACTTTCTATCCTAGAACCTCATTTTTAGACATTTTGTAGTTAAAATCTATTGTTGTCATTGTAGAATCATTGTAAATTTGACAGATTAAGTCACCATCGTAATCGGGTCAAACTGTGTATTGCCAGCTGACTGTTGGAAATTAAACAATGTATTCAAAAATAAATAAAACGGTTTATGTATCTGAATAAACTTATTTTCCTGTTTTGTGTTTTTTATTTCCTCTCATCAGTGTGCAATCATCCATTTATTGGATCGTGTAGTTACAATTTTAATCATGTGCTAAAAATAACTTGGGGTAAAGCCAGTTTGTAACAAAATGGCGGCTGGTAGGTCAGCGATCGATCTTTGTAGAATCATCCTAATTACACAATTTGGAGAATTTTTTATAGAAATACACCATGATCCATGGACCTAGGACTGACTTCTTGTAATAAAATATGTTTTATAACCGCTGTGCATTGTCTCACAGGAACTTCAAACAAATATGCAAATTATGCAAATGACTTCTGGTCGACATTTATCTCCCTTGCTCTGTTTTACACGAGAAATACACAAAACCATTGACAAATCAAATGATTTCCGTCCAAAAAAAATTAATTAAATACAAAAGCAATAGAAAGGAATTCAAATCATATTTTATTCTTTTATTAAATACATTATGTTATTGATTTTCGTTGTACAGACATACAACAATATGCAAATTACCTCTTGACTTCACGATCTCGCTGCCTAGACAGAAATACACAAAACCAAACAAAATTCTCACTATTAAAACTTATGAATATACAAAAACAAAAGAACTGAACACTATTTATGTTTTGTTTTTTATTACTTAGGTAATATTTATTGATTTCCTGGCAGATTTATGGCTTCGCCAACTGTTGACACTTCTGTGCGAATGTTTACCTGTATTTACCTGTAATTAGAATATTTGATTTCAATGACTCTGATCAGCACAAGCCGCATATTTTTTATTCAAATAGGCGATATATTCTCTTATCCGATATCCAATTAGTGGGGAAATTAACACTATAACTATTGGAAATGGTTTGGTGTTTTGAAATCATATTTGATTTGCCAATATATTCCTTTATCCAATATTCGATTTCATGGAGTCTACTGTACTACCAAAATCATTGAGAATGAAGTGGCTTTGACCTATATTTTATTCTCGAGTGACTTTTTAAAAATTTTTCGTTCAAGGCCATTTCTCAACAACTAAACATGCTATTACAGTGGTGTTGTATCAGATAAATTACCTTGGTCCTTGGCTTGTCTTGTCTTCTTATAACATTTTAGTTTCTTGACGTTCAGGTTATTGGATGTGGTTTGTTTCCATTGATTTATTCATTTTTTACCCTTTTTTTGGGCCATTTAGGGCTTACTATATGGTGTGAGGTTCCTCACTGTGTTGAAGACCGTACGGTGATCACTAGATGCTTTCTTTTGGGTTGTTTTAACCTGGAAATGGGATGTTGTCTCCTTGACATTTACTCCATTTCCTTTCTTTTTCATATTGATGAGTGCTATTCAAATCTAGGACAATTTATTGTCTTTGACCTACATTTTACACTTGAGTGACTTTCGATGAATTTTGTGTTGTTAGTCCATTTCTAAACAACTACACAGCATATCATTATGATGCTTCATGAAATGACTCATCTTGGTGAAAACTACCAAATTCTTAGACAATTCATTTACTTTGACCTACATTTTACATTTGAATGACTTTGTTCAATTTTTGCAAAAGGCCATTTATTAGCAACTACATGTAGGTGTTTAATCAAATAAATCACCGTAGTGAGTACTGCATAATTCATGGATAATATTATAACCTGACCAATATTTTGTAATCTTCAGCGACTTTAGTTGGGCAACTTTTGTTTACATCCATTACTAAACAAATATTTAATGAGCAATCATCTGTTGCAGTTCTTCATGATGATTCCACCCCAATTCAGTGACCTCGAACTAATTTCATTGCTGATTGGCAAAGGTTATCTATTGGGATAAATTTGTCAGCGGAGCATCCATGTCTTATAGACACATTCTTTAGTTTCAATTTATTTGTTAAGTCTGCATGTAGATCTTCAAAAGTATATTCCATATTTGACAGTTTGGACAAGGTGGACGAGTCTTCAACAGTGCTGATGCCTCAGACCTTCATTTTCCACATCTCTTACCTAGTAAGGAGCTTACATCAATGATCTTGGGTCAGGGGATGATTTGATTTGATTTGACTTTGTCTTAGATGGTAAAACAACTTTAGCTGGAAATTTAACCAAATTGACCTGTGTTTTTCTCACAACCTATGTAGTTCAAATTTCATGTTAGGTTCAGATTTGTAATGCTACATTACATGCATCCATGATTGTTTGTCAATACATTCATGTACAAGGGANCAACAATTAGGGATCCATGACATACATTTTATGCTTGAGTGACTTTTGTTAAATTTTACGTTTAAGTCCATTTCTCAACAACTACACATCAAACAACAATGATGTTTCATCAAATTAATCGCCTTGATGAGTACTACCAAAATTATTGAGAATTAAGTGGCTTTGACCTGTATTTTAAGTTTGAATGACTTTTGTTAAATTTTGGTTTAAGGTCCATTTCTCATCAACTACACATCATACATCATGATATTTTATCAAATTAATTTTGTCCTTGATGAGTACAGTAGACTCTGCCCAATCGGATACAAGAATTGTCAGAAAAAAATATTCTATTTGCCGGAGTATTCGATTGTCCGGTAAACCCATTTTCGGCAATGGGGAATCATTCTGTTGGCAAGAAGAACTTTAAATGTTGAAGGGCATGTCACCATGTAGAAATTTTGTATCCTAGAACCTCATTTTTAGACATTTTGTAGTTAAAATCTATTGTTTTCATTGTAGAATCATTGTAAATTTGACAGATTAAGTCACCATTGTAATCGGGTCAAACTGTGTATTGCCAGCTGACTGTTGGAAATTAAACAATGTATTCGAAAATAAATAAAACTGTTTATGTATCTGAATAAACTTATTTTCCTCTGTTTTGTGTTTTTTATTTCCTCTCAGTGTGCAATCATCCCTTTATTGGATTGTGTAGTTACAATTTTAATCATGTGCTAAAAATAACTTAGGGTAAAGCCAGTTTGTAACAAAATGGCGGCTGGTAGGTCAGCGATCGATCTTTGTAGAATCTTCCTAATTACACAATTTGGAGACTTTTTATAGAAATACACCATGATCCATGGACCTAGGACTGACTTCTTGTAATAAATTATGTTTTATAACCGCTGTGCATTGTCTCACAGGAACTTCAATCAAATATGCAAATTATGCAAATGACTTCTGGTCAACATTTATCTCCCTTGCTCTGTTTTACACGAGAAATACACAAACCCATTGACAAATCAAATGATTTCCGTCCAAAAAAAATTAATTAAATACAAAAGCAATAGAAAGGAATTCAAATCATATTTTATTCTTTTATTAAATACATTATGTTATTGATTTTCGTTATACAGACATACAACAATATGCAAATTACCTCTTGACTTCACGATCTCGCTGCCTAGACAGAAATACACAAAACCAAACATAATTCTCACTATTAAAACTAATGAATATACAAAAACAAAAGAATTGAACACTATTTATGTTTTGTTTTTCATTAATTAGGTAATATTTATTGATTTCCTGGCAGATTTATGGCTTCGCCAACTGTTGACACTTCCGCGCGAATATTTACCTGTAGTTACCTGTAATTAGAATATTCGATTTCAATGACTCTGATCAGCGCAAGCCGCTTATTTTTTTATTCAAATAGGCGATATATTCTCTTATTCGATATCCCATTAGGTGGAGAAATTAATCCAATATCCAATTAGGTGGAGAAATTAACACTATAACTATTGGAAATGGTTTGGTGTTTTGAAATCATATTTGATTTGTCGATATATTCCTTTATCTGATATTCGATTTCATGGAGTCTACTGTACTACCAAAATCATTGAGAATGAAGTGGCTTTGACCTATATTTTATTCTTGAGTGACTTTTTAAAAAAATTTTAAAAAATTTTCGTTCAAGTCCATTTCTCAACAACTAAACATGCTATCACAGTGGTGTTGTATCAGATAAATTACCTTGGTCATTGGCTTGTCTTGTCTTCTTATAACATTTTAGTTTCTTGACGTTCAGGTTATTGGATGTGGTTTGAACGATCATCTGTTGCAGTTCCTCTTGATGATTCCACCCCAATTCAGTGACCTGGAACTAATTTCATTGCTGATTGGCTAAGGTTATCTATTGGGATAAATTTGTCAGCGGTGCATCCGTGTCTTATAGACACATTCTTTAGTTTCAATTTATTTGTTAAGTCTACATGTAGATCTTCAAAAGTATATTTCATATTTGACAGTTTGGACAAAGTGGACGAGTCTTCAACAGTGCTGATGCCTCAGACCTTCATTTTCCACATCTCTTACCTAGTAAGGAGCTTACATCAATGATCTTCTGTCAGGGGATGATTTGATTTGATTTGACTTTGTCTTAGATGGTAACACAATTTTAGCCAGAAATTTAACCAAATTGACCTGTGTTTTTCTCACAACCTATGTAGTTCAAATTTCATGTTAGGTTCAGATTTGTAATGCTACATTACATGCATCCATGATTGTTTGTCAATACATTCATGTACAAGGGAAGAAATCAAAGTTTTGTTATTCTATTTTTATCATCTTGTCTTTTACAAGCAATTTTATACCAAACATTTGAATTTTTGAGAATATTGACATATTCTGATACATTTCTTGGATACATTTGAGAAGTACAGCTTCACTTCTATCCAAGTGCTTTGTTTCCATCTGGAAGATTCATTTTAAACCAACCTAAAAGTGCAGGTCTTTTGGTTTTGACTCTGAATGAATAGTAAAAGGAATATTGTCATTCAAAAAAAAAATCATTGGTTATGGATCAACACTGATTTGTTAATTTAACTAAAGAAAGTAGACTTTACATATGGATGTTTCTTTTGTTTAGCTGATTAAAATTTTTTATTTTCCTTTTTATTTTTTATTTACTTTTTTTAAATTATCCCGAAAATATACTTCTTTATCAAATTCTTTTCGTACTTTATTTATCATTGAATTAATTTGCAGAGTTTCAAGGTATTAAATATATTCATTGTAACTGATTAATGATACAGATTTACCTCTTATTTATACCTTTGTACTACAGCAAAATTGAAATATCTCTAATTTATACTTTTGTCATCTTTGTCAAGTATACTGGTGTATAAAAAGTTTTATGTCCCACAGTAAGGAGACGGGGGCATTAAGTTTTGCCCTTGTCCATACATTTTCAAAGATTTTTCAGCTTGTGTATGCACAAATTATTTTGATATTTGCTTTGAAGCTTTGATGTGATGAGTTGAACTGTGTTGTTCCTTTCCAAATCCACCACTTATCAACTTCCTATTTCCCTATGACTATATGGCGAATTCATCTGTGTCCCACGGACACATTTTCTTTTATTCATCACCAAACTTCAATTTTCAACCTTTCAAATGATGAAATATTAGTATTTAAAATATGTATGAAAGGGTCAAATTTAAGGACCAAAAATTGACCAATAGATGCGAATACTGTCTTGTCAGTGGTGTAATTTGGCTGTACCTTTCATTTTCTAACGATGCCTTCAAGAATAGTTGAAACTGTATTTACATAAAACTGAGTATTGATTTTTAACAATGTGCCAAACTTTTGAAAATCACCTGCTAGATGTCACATGCAGACAACCTTTGACTAGGTGATAATATTGCCAGATGTATTAAGGATGGATATCTCCATGTTTTTCTTATGTGTAAATAACAAGGATTGTCATTGTATTAGCAGAAATATCAATTTCTTGTTGTGATTTAATGAATCAAATTTCTTATAAATCAAATGATGCATCCATATTAATCCCATATTTTTTTCTTGTGCGAAATAAGAAATGATTTTTTTTAAATTTTGTAAACTTAAATTAATACTTTAACTTTAGGCCACATCAAATTAATTAATAGATTCTCATCCCCACCCGCCCCATTTTTAGCTCACCTGGCTATGCCAGGTTGAGCTTTTGCCATCACTTGGCAT
>MJUU01020694.1:144092-155609 GCA_002080025.1 Modiolus philippinarum
AGTATGTCAACGGATTTTGTGTAGGTCTTACCGTTTCCGAGCTACAAGGGGTCAAAGGGGCCAAAAATGCAATTTTTCTAAATATGTCAAATCTTTATTTTTCATTGGATTTCGATGGGATTTTTTTCTTTGGATTCCTCTTGATCTAAGCTTTCAGGGATATTCAATGGATTTTGTGTTGGTCTTACTGTTTCTGAGCTACAAGGGGTCAAAGGGGCCACAAATGCAATTTTTCTAAATATGTCATATCTTTACTTTTCATCGGCTTTCGATGGGATTTTTTTCTTTGAATTCCTCTTTATCTAAGCTTACATGGATATGCCAACGGATTTTTTGTAGGTATTACGGTTTCCGAGCTACAAGGGGTCAAAGGGGCCAAAAATGCAATTTTTCTGAATATGTCAAATCTTTATTTTTCATTGGATTTCGATGGGATTTTTTTCTTTGGATTCCTCTTGATCTAAGCTTTCAGAGGTATTTGCAACGGATTTTGTGTAGGTCTTACCGTTTCCGAGCTACAAGGGGTCAAATGGGCCAAAAATTGCAATTTTTCTAAATATGTCATATCTTTATTTTTCTTCAGATTTCGATGGGTTTTTTTTCTTAAAATTTCTATGTCTGTAAAGTTTAAGTTGATAGTACATATTCTGCATAGCTCTTACGGTTTTTTATCAGTAAGTAATCAAAAGGGTTGATTTTTTCCCTATTTTGTTTCTAGCTAATAACTGTGTCTAGCTTCTTTTTGTGTCCATCTAATTATTGTGTCAAGCTCTTTACTGTGTCCACATTCACTTTAAAAATTTCAGTGGTCGACATGCTGCGGTCGTATCATGCTGCCCTCGGCGTAGCCCTTTATTATCCATGAGAATTTGGATAATGTAATTTATTGGTAACAATAATTAAATATATATGTCGCCATGCTTTTAATGGAGATATTTTACAAGGTTTCTGGATTAAACATTATTTATGGGAAAAGGGAGTTGATTCGTGGCAAACTAAACGAAATATGACTTTTCACTCCTGTCATTTAATTATGACATCACAAAGGAAAAGCCGTCATACTACTGTTCCAGCCCGAAAATCAAAGCTATCCCATATCCGATTCTTTATTTTTCAAAGGGGGATTGAATTTCACTTCTGGTACATTTCCTCATTATCACAAAGTCTGGATTGATTAGACTCTTTACATCAGGATATAACCATAGAAGTCTGCTCTGCTCCAAAAACTTTTTTCGTTACTAGTCCTTCGGACTATAAAAATGCATTATAAAATGCATTACAAGAATTCATTATAAAAATTCTTTGACATAAATTCTTACTATTCCGGTCTGACTAGTGTTTGAAAAAATTTACCAGTCCGAATTAAAATTTTTTAATCTAGGGCATCGGACTAGTGCATAAAAAAGCAGACTGAGAGTTGGCAACATAGAAAGCTCACTCTTTTAGGCAAAGTAACAGTCATTAAGACGTTAGCATTACCTAAACTTGTTCATTTGTTTACATCTCTTCCGAATTTAAAAACATCTATGGTAATTGATTTAAATAAATTGTTTTTTAATTTTATATGGGATGGTAAGCCAGAAAAGATAAAAAGAGATACATTGGTTGGTGATTATTTAGATGGAGGTTTAAGGATGGTCCATATTGAATCTTTTTCCTCTTATTTAAAAATGAGCTGGGTGAAAAGAATTTTATCTGATTCTGCGGGTACATGGCAACAAATTGTTTTATCAGAGTTGAAAGGTTATGGAAGAGAGCGTGCATTTATGTTACAAAAAGAAAAGATTTTTGAAATAATAAATATAATTAGTAATCCATTCTGGAAAGATGTTTTTAAAAGTTTACATGTTACAAAATCTGATACAAAGGAGACGATGCCTGATGTTTTATCCCTTGATATATTAAATTTTGCTAATATTGATGATTTTCCTTTTTTTATCAAATGGGAAGAAAAGGGCATCAAAACCTTAATTGATTTAATTTGTAAACAGAGGAAAGAGTTTTATACCTTTGATGAGATTAGACTTAAGTGTCAAACAAACAATTTTGTAAAATATTACAGTCTTATTTCAGGAATACCAAGGGTAACCAGAGATTTCATTAGGACAAATGGGGATGATTTTAACTTTCATACCTTTCAACCACATAATGAATTTTTACAAAAGCTTCTCTCTAACAAATCTTTTAAATATATATACAATAATTTGATTAAGAAAGATCTCAAAAAATTCTAGCATGGGAGGAAACACTCAATTGTGAGATTGATATATGGAGTAACTATTTTTATATTGTTAAAAAATGTTGTAATGATCCATATTTAAAAACTTTTCAATATAAATTGCTTTATCGAATAATTCCAACCAATACTTTTCTTTATAAAATCCATAAAAAAGATACAAAATTATGTTCTTTTTGTGGAACTGAAGATGAAACAATTGAACATCTATTTTTTGACTGTGTGATTTCATATAACCTTTGGTGTGAGTTTTTCGAGTGCCTGAATGCTTTCTATGTTAATGCTAAATTAGAGAAAAAACAAGTATTGCTGGGATTTGAAGATGAATCACATCTTCTTAACCTGCTTATTATAATTGCAAAAAATTATTTATTTAAATGTAAACTTGATGGAAAAATTCCAAATCTTTTTGGTCTGAAAACAAAAATTATTCGATATAAGGCTCTAGAAGCATATGTAAGTACACAAAATAATACTCTTATGAAGACAGAAAAATTTTGGGCCCCTCTTCAGCAAATATTTGTGTAAGCAACTACATATATGTGTTTTTTATGTTTTGTTTTTCTCGATTTCTAAAAGTCAAATGGAGTGAGTCTTTAAATAATGTATCTAGAATTGAAATGAAAATTGGAATGAAAGTTAGTATGTATGAATGAATGTGATTACTGTTTTCCATATACATTTACATATATTAATTTGAAATGCTATTGTTAATTTAAAAATTTTGAAAAAAATTAGTCAGAATTGTATATTTTTTACTGTAAGAAACCCTGCAAACCCTAGTCAGGTGGTATTGTAAGGGTATTGTAAAATCCTGACTAAGGAAAAACGAATAAAAAAAAAAGAAAAAAAAAGCAGACTGCCATAGCTATAAGAGTCTGGTTGATAGAGACTATGTGTCTCCAAGAAAATCACTATTTTATTGAATTTATACCCAAGTTAGGGTAATAAAGGTCATCATTCATTAATTAAAAAATATGTTGGTTCATTGAAAATGAATCCCATGATTAATTTGAACAGTTCAATCGAAAGCCCCACCATTCCATCAAAGTACATATACTACATAAGTAATGGTACCGGGGAACAATGATTCTCATTCATTTTCGTTGGTCATGTACCGAGACCTACACTCTCTATTACTGATTATGCGTAATCCCTAATTAGAAAAATTCAATGTAATATGTATATATTTATTCATTAGAAGATGAATATTCATTTTCAAGATAACAATATCTTGTATTTCTTTATTTTGAAGTAAACATGTCAACCTTTTGCATCACATGCTAGATGCCAAACAGACATAACCTCTAACAAGGTGATAATATGGGAAAATGTTTAAAAGTTTGCTATCTTCTGGTGTTTCTAATGTGCAAATCACAGGGATTGTCTTTGTCAAAGATCAAAATGTCAATATCTTGCTTTGACGTAATGAAACAAATTAATTGAATACGTTGTGAATTTATACAACCAAGAACTTTTTCTAGAACTGTTTATGAAATTACTGAACCAAACTTATTGATGTTATAAGGAAATAGTTCTGTAAAAATTTTCATGATGTGAATTGACAAGTGTATTTTTTTATAAAATGATAATTTGAATACAAAATGTTAACAAAACTAACTCACAGGGTCTATTTCAACTATTTCTGTGTCAAAAAGGGAGTGCTGGAATCATTGTCCTTCCATTACTGTCTTATTAAGGTCCATTTTGTAGAAATGTAATAATAAAAGCAAAGGTAGATGAACAATCATAAAGGTATTTTATTCTTTTTCTTATTTTGGAAAGATATACTTTTAAAGACCAAGACAAGTTATTTCTATGTTTGGCATCATGCAGCGCGCATTGAAAATGTGTGATTTTATAACAAAACAAACAAGGGATGTTTTTATATCAATTATATGACCGCAAAAATTTTAGGTTGTATAATGGTATGGTGCTGTCGTGGTTGTCGTTGTCGTCTATAGACACTTTTGTTTTTGGTCAATAACTTCAGTTCCAGATGATCAACACAATGTTTCTTGGCACAAAAGGAAGGCTTGGGTCTGTTTTTGATATTGTGGCCCCTTCCGTTTTCAAAAAGGGGCCAAAAAGGGACAAATTGGGTGTTGTCATATATTGGGCTGTAGAATCTTTATTATTTATCAGAATTTGATGGGGTTTCTTTCTGTGTACTCTGAGAAAATTTCCAATCTGATATTAATATGCAACGGATATCATGTCGGATGTACTGTTCATGAGATAAATGGGGTCCAAAAGGGGCAAATCTCAAACATATTAATTTCTTACTTTTTGTCCAATTTAGATGCAATTTTTTGCAATGGGTTAATTATGAAAAATTAACATAGTGCTTAACAATTGGATTTGATAATTTGTTTCTTTTCAGAGATATAGGGGGCCAAAAGGGGCCAAAAGTGGCCAAAAGTGCAAATAAGCATATCACCTAATTTTTTTTTTTTTATCAAATTTTGATTGGATTCTTCTTGTAAGCTTAAAGTATTAAATCAACAGATTTAGCATATGTCTTATCTTTTTGAGCAGTTATGGTCAAAGGGACCAAAATTGCAGGTTCTCAAAAAATGTAAAATCTTTATTTGTCATTGGATTTCAATGGGATTTTTAGTTCGCCTCAACGAAGTTGAGGGGGACTATTGGAGTCCTTGTCCGCGTCCACATCCGCGTCTTCATCCGCGTCCGCATTTGGGTATATATTTTAGTAACTATGCAGTGTAGGGTCATCAAAATTTGCATGCAGGTGCATCTTGGGTTAACTCACAGCCTCCAAGAAAATTAGATCTCTCTGGCCTATATTTTCCGCTTGAGTGGCTTGCATTCAAATTTACATTTTAGTTCATATCTCAGTTACTATACATAGTACAATAATCTTACTGTGCATGTGCATGCATCTCTGGTGGTAGGTCAGCATCCAGGCAAATTAAGGTCACTTTGACCTATATTTTCCACTTGAGTGACTTACATTCAAGTTTACGTCCGAGTTCAGATCTCGGTCACATTCAAGTTTACGTCCGAGTTCAGATCTCAGTCACTGTACATGGTAGGATCATCTAACCTTGCATGTGCATGCATCTCTGATGGTAGGTCAGCATCCAGGTCTAATTAGGTCACTTTGACCTATATTTTCTGCTTGAGGGACTTACATTCAAGTTTATGTCCGAGTTGATATCTCAGTAACTGTACATGGTAGGATCATCTAACCTTGCATGTGCATGCATCTCTGATGGTAGGTCAGCATTTAGGTCAAATTAGGTCACTTTGGCCTATATTTTCCGCTTGAGTGACTTACATTCAAGTTTACATCTGAGTTCAGATCTCAGTCACTGTACATGGTAGGATCATCTAACCTTGCATATGCATGCATCTCTGATGGTAGGTCAGCATCCAGGCCAAATTAGGTCACTTTGACATATATTTTCCGCTCAAGTGACTTACATGCAAGATTACGTCAGAGTTGATATCTCTGTCACTGTACATTGTATGATCATCTAACCTTGCACGTGCATGCATCTCTGATGGTAGATCAGCATCCAGGCAAAATTTGGTCACTTTGACCTCCATTTTCCGCTTGAGTGACTTACATTCAAGTTCATGTCAGGGATCAGATCTCATGTACTGTACATGGTAGGATCATCTTGCATGTGCGTGTGCATGCATCTGTGATGGTAGCTCAGCATCTACACAAAATTAGGTCACTTAAACCTACATTTTACTCATGAATGACTTACATTAATGTATACATCCAAGTTCATGGCTCAGTAACTGTACATTGTTGGTTCAGGTAACCTTGCTAATGCATGCAATTTTGATAGTATGTCGGCATCCAGGCAAAATTTGGTTGCTGCGACAAAGTGCCACAACGAGGCGAACTTAGTAATCGTTGATTACCTATGTTTTTCTTTGGATTCCTCTTGTTGTATGCTTTTGGTAGTATGTCAACAGATATGGCGTATCTCTTACCGTTTCTGAGCTAAAAAAGTCAATAGGGCCAAAATTGCAAGTTTTCAAAATATGCAAAATCTTTATTTTTCGCCAAATTTCAATGATATTTCTTTCTTTGGATTCCTCTTATTGTAAGCTTTTGATAGTATGTCATCAGCTTACTCATCAAAGATGTGTATGTTGTGTAATAATTTTCAAAAATTCCTATCTTGTTTTTTGTTTTGTTTTTGTTTGTTTGCCTCATACCCTCCTTCATTTCAAAAATAAACTTGACCCAAAACAGAGAATTAAATTGGTTTGGCCTAACTTAAAAACAAGCTAAATTCAAACATTTTGTCTTGAAATTTGTTTCTATACATGTGGAGTTGGCTATAAAGCTACTGATTCTGCCCATTTTTACAAATTAAATGTGGAATTGAATTCTAACAACAACTTTTCTAGTTATGTTACAGATCATTTGCATAAATATCAAAGATGTGTATGTTGTGTAATAATTTAGATGTAGGGAAAAAATTAGCCATACTGTCCTGAATAAACATGTAAGTTCTTGTTTGGGCTTCATATATGTCTTACAGACACAAATTACTAATGCAATATTCCTATAAAAACCTTGTAATAAGGTGAGATAAAAACAATTTTGTTGTTAATTACACCTTATGTAAGTAAGCTGCATTCTGATTGGTTAATAGCCATTGCATTTTTTTTTTGGCAAATATCCCTTCACCTTGGTATTTGTCTTGGAGTCATCTGTGCGCTTTAATAGTGTAATTAAACAGATATATCATGAATGTCAAGGTATTTGCCAAAAACACCAAGTCTTGGGTCTAAATTTCTTGCCTTTCAGGCTCAGGAAATTTTACCACCCTGCAACTTGTATTTTTGGCAAATGCCCCTCCTTATCATGATATACAATGTATCTGTTCAAACTATCTACAATGACTAAGACTTACTTCCATTTACATGCAATGAAATTTGTTTTAATTAATTTTGTACAAAAATGTGTAAATCATTGTTTTTATCTTTTTCAGATAAGCTTCTGTTGTAACTTGGGATGGGTGTTTAGATTTATACACATAGGAATTGGAGCGTCCTGCTTAGCAACTATTCTAGTTATGTTGTACCTAACGGAAACAGATTTACGTGAATTTATATTGAAACATTATAGATCTCCAAAGACAACAAAATCAGAATAAATTAAATTATTTTTGTAAATATATTTCCAATTTTCTATTCTACCAGATGACAAAACAGAATGATTTTCACTCTCCTGCTTTGAAAAACCAGTGGGTATGTAAAGAGCCCTTATCTTATGCCTGTCCATCTGTCCTTTAATTTTTGTCCCAGTTATCTCAGTTTTTAGCTCACCTGACCCAAAGGGTCAGTGTGAGCTATTGCCATCACTTGGCGCCCGTCGTCGGTCGTCCTCTGAAACCACTGAAGCAAATTCAACCAAACTTTGCAGGGATGATGTACTAAAGGTCCTTTACAAAGCTGGCTCATTTTGTTCTGATCCGACAAAAAACATGGCCGCCAGCACGGAACTTAGGTTTAACATTGGAACCTTTGGGAAAATCACATTTTCATCTTTTCCTCTAGAACCGCTGAAGAAAATTCAACGAAACTTTACAGGAATGATGTACTAGAGGTCATTCATTATGAATGCTCATTTTGTCCTGATCCGATAAAAATCATGGCCACCAGCATGGAACTTAGGTTTAACATTGGACCCAAATGGAAAATCACATTCTCATCTTTTCCTCTGGAACCGCTGAAGCAAATTCAACAAAACTTTATAGGAATGATGTACTAGAGGTCCTTCACTATGAATGCTCATTATATTCCGATCTGATAAAAAACATGGCCGCCAGCACGGAACTTAGGTTTAACATTGGACCCAATGGGAAAAATCACATTTCATCTTTTCCTCTGAAACTGCTGAAGCAAATTCAACACAACTTTACAGGAATGATGTACTTCAGGTCCTTCACTAAGATTGCTCATTTTGTTCCGATCCGATAAAAACCATGGCGGCCAGCACGGAACATTAACATTGGACCCCACGGGAAAATCACATTTTCATCTCCTCTGAAACGACCTAAGCAAATTCAACCAAACTTAAGAGGAAGGATGAACTAAAGGTCCTCAACAAAGATTACTCATTTCGTCCGGATCCCATAAAAAACATGGCCGCCAGCACGGAACATAGTTTAACATTGGAACCTATGGGAAAATCACATTTTCATCTTCTCTTCTGAAACAGCTGAAGCAAATTCTACCAAACTTTACAGGAATGATGAATGGAAGGTCCTTTACAATGATTGCTCATTTTGTTCCAATCTGATGAAAAACATGGCTGGCAGCATGGAACAAAGTTTAACATTGAACCCTTTGGGAATCACATTTTCATCTTTTCCTTTAAAACCTCTTAAGCAAATTCAACCAAACTTTACAGGAATGATGTACTAAAGGTCCTTTACAAAGATTGCTCATTCCATTCTGATCAGATGAAAAACATGGCTCTCAGCAAGGAACATAGTTTAAAATTGGACATTATGGAAAAATCACATTTTCATCTCCCCTGAAACTGATGCAGCAAATTTATAGGACTGATGTACTAAAGGTCCTTTACAAAGATTGCTCATTTTGTTCTTATTCTCTGAAACTGTTGTGAAGCAAATTGTATTGGAATGATGAGTAGAGGGTCCTTTGCAAAGTTTACTCATTTCGATAGGACAAAAAAATACAGGTGGTAATAGAAAACATAGCTAAACATTAGACCTCCATTGGTAAAAACATCATTTTTGATCATGCATGGCAGAGAAGTATTTTGTCAGGTGAGCGATACAGGCTCAGTCTCTGAGCCTGTAGTTTTAATTTGGAATGGTTTCATATTTGGTGTGTAGCTTGTTAAGAAATGCCTGTTGTTACTTCATATTTACTATTATTTTATATTTTGACTATAAGCTAGTATAGTTGAAAGATGGTCAGTTTTTTATGCCCCCTGATCTTTAGATTGGGGGGTATATTGTTTTTTTCCCTGCCTGTCTGTCATTATTTATGTATGTCTGTCTGTCTGTCCGCATTTTTAACCTGGCTCATTACTTTTAAACCAGATGTGATAGGACCTTCATATTTGGTATGTATATTGATCATGTGAAGCTGAACACCATTATGCAAATTTCATTCAAGTCAGGTCAAAGGTCAAGGTCACAAAGGTCAAAAGATCAAAATCTAGATTTTGCTATAGATCATTCATTTTAATTGCTAGAAGCTTGATATTCTATATGTGAGTAGATCTTATGAAGCTTAATACAAATTGACAAAAAAATTTGGGTCAGGTCAAAGGTTGCCGAGTGCAAATTTGAAAACTTTAACAAAAACTTTAACCTTGCCTATATCTTTACAACCAGATGTGATAGGACTTCATATTTGGCCTGTGTATTGGTCATTTGAAACTGAACAGCATTAAGCAAATTTCACTAAGGTCAGGTCAAAGGTCGGGGTTACAGACGTCAAAAGGTCAAAATTTAGATTTTGCTATAGCTTGTTAATTACCATTGCTAGAGGCTGGATATTCCTTTTATGAATAGATCTAATGAAGCTTAGTACAAATCCACCAAAAAAATTTCAGTCAGGTCAAAGGTAAAGGTCACTGAGAGCAAATTCGAAAACTTTAACATTGCCTTTATTTTACTAACCAAAAGTAATAGGACCTTCATATTTGGCCTGTATATTGGTTATATGAAGCTGAACAGCATTATGCAATTTTCACTAAGTTCAGTTCAAAGGTTATGGTTACAAGGTCAAGGTAACAGTGGTAAAAGGGTCAAAATCTAGATTTTGTTATAGCTCATTTATTCCAATTGCTAGAGGCTTCATATTCTATATGTGAATAGATCTTATGGAGCTTAGTACAAATCCATCAAAAACATTTTGTCAGGTCGACTGTCAATGTCGGTGAGTGAAAATTCGTAAACTTTAATATTGCCTATATCTTTATACCCCCCGCAAACAAAGTTTGTGGGTATATAGGAATCACCATGTCCATCTGTCTGTCTGTCCGATGTCTTTCTGTCCATGTACCTTGCCAGCGCATGTTCTCCTAAACGGCTGCTTGGATTTTTATGAAATGTTACACAGTAGTAGTACACCATCTGAAGATGTGCATGAAATAATATGGTCGCTGCCTGAAATTTTGAAGGGGAGATAATTCGTCTTTGAATATTTTCTTGAAAAAGGGGGGAGGCAAACCTTGTCAGCGCAAGTTCTCCTAAAAGGCTGCTTGGATTTTGATGAAATCTTACACAGTTGTAGTGCATCATCTGAAGATGAGCATTAAGTAATATGGTTGCTGCTCGAAATTTTGAAGGGGAGATAATTTATCTTTGAATATTGTCTAGAAGAAGGGGGTTGGACAAACCTTGTCAGCGAATGTTCTCTTTAAGAGGCTGCTTGGATTTTGATGAAATGTTACACAGTTGTAGTACACCACCTGTCAGAACATATGCATGAAGTAATATTGTTGGTGTCTGAAATTTTGAAGGGGAGATAATTTGTCTTCAAATATTTTCTGTGTAAGGGGGAGGGGTGATCCTTGTCAGTGCATGTTCTCCTAAGCACTGCTTGGATTTTGATGAAATGTTGCACAGTTTTAGTACACCATCTGAAGATGTGCATGAAGTAATATGATTGCTGTCCAAAATTTTGAAGAAGAGCTTATTCGTCTTTAATATTTTCAGAAAAAAGAGGGGAGGTATATTATTTTGTCAATACTTTTATTGTGTCCATAACTGTATTGGGTCCATACACACTTAAAAATACACTTGCCATATTGATTCAGGGTTCAATTGGAGGGGTATACCTGGCTGCCATTTGGCGACAGCTATAGTTTTAATCAGATGTGATAGGACATCATATTTAGCCTGTTTATTGATCTTATAAAACTGAACACCATTATGTGTTATTTCTTTAAGGTCAGGTCAAACGTCAAGGTCACAGAGGCCAAAAGGTTAAAATCTATATTTGCTTTTATTTCATTAATTACAATTGCAAGAGTCTTGATATTCTATATGTTGATAGATCTAATGGCACTTAGTGCAAATGTCTACTTAACCTTAATTTCTAGTGATTGCATTTTTAATTCACCTGGCTATGCCAGGGTGAGCTATTGCCATCACTTGGTGTCCGTCGTCCGTCCGTTGTCCGTCCGTCGTTAGCTCACTTTCAAAAATCTTCTCCTCTGAAACCACTCTGTCAAATTGAACCAAACTTTAACTGAATCATCACTAGGGTATCTAGTTTCAAATTTGTTATTTTGTATGTCTTAG
>MJUU01020695.1:12186-28914 GCA_002080025.1 Modiolus philippinarum
TTTAGATGGATTTCCGTTACTTAGACGACTCAAGTCTTTATTGGTCAACAATAACATAGTAGCGTAAGTTTAGATGGATTTCCGTAATTTAGACGACTCAAGTCTTTATTGGTCAACAATAACAGAGTAGCGTAAGTTTAGATGATTTCCGTTACTTAGACGACTCAAGTCTTTTTAAGTTTACATCAATAGAGTAGCTTAAGTTTTGATAACTGTAAATGGTTGGTGATAAATTGAGGCACCACTATAAAAGAGGGGCAGTATAACTAGGGAGTACTATACAGTATACGGAACAAGTGGTAGAAAGAATTAAAATAATAACTGCCAAAACATGTACAAACAAATAAAAAAAGACCAAACCAAAAATAACAGATACCACCTTATGTTGTTTTTTTTTTTTAAACCGACACAGTTTCTTTGTGCTTTAAAGAGGAATTGGAGGCATTTGTAGCGGTATTTCATAATTTTATGTTTTTCACCCAGATTGAGCCAACTTTTTTGTTAAATTGTAAAGTCATGCCTTAGTATCTAGACAAAGCAACTATCACATTGTAGTTAATAGATTTTAAGGATAAGAATGCAGAGGAAAATAAGACAGTTTGAAGTGCACATTAAAAACTTCCTTGTAAGAGGACAATAGAAACAAAATACATCTACTGTGGAAGTACTTTTATTCACTGACATCAATTTTCGTGGTTTTCATAAAAAGCTATCACTATTTCGTTGGTACTTAAATTCATGGTTTGGAATTATATGCATTAAAACTCTAGAGAAAAAATTCATTTTGTTGAGAATTTAATTTTGTGATCTGAGCGAACCACGAAATCCAAGAAAATTGGAAGCTCACTATCAATAGTACTTTGACAATATATTGTAACCTGTCAATCTGACATGTTGGTTGTATACATTGTAATAACTTGTCTATCTTTTGTTCTGTTTCAGGAGAGTGTCGGACACATTAGCAGAAAGTATACCTAACCTTGAATCATTGATATTAACAAATAACAGTATGCAGGAATTGGGAGATTTAGACTCGCTGAACTCTCTTAAATCACTTACATATCTTAGGTAAGTTTATTCAAGAGTAAATAAAGTTTACCTTGCTTTAAGACTTGTCAATTGGCACCTTTAGTCTTTCAGCTTGAACTTGATGCTGCTATGTGCAAAAAGTTCCCAGACTCAGTTTTTCAAATTCCGATTTTGATGCTGGCATACATATACCATTAATATCAACTATCTTCTCTCTTTTCTCTGTATATATTTTATCAGCACAGCTTGTTTTATTCGATCGATATTGATGAAACTTTAAATATAAGCATGAACCTATGGTATATCATTGGGAAGATAACTTGTCAGTGCTTTAGCAGAGATACTAGGCTGTGATCATTGTTTCTAGTTCTTATTGGGATATTTTAAACAAAAATCAGGATTCACAAAAGTGCAAATTTTTTGCCAATGATTGATTTTTGTTTCTGTTTCAGTTTATTAAGAAACCCTGTTACAACAAAGAAACATTACAGATTATATCTAGTATACAAAATTCCACAATTACGTGTACTAGATTTTCAAAGAATTAAACAAAAGGTAATTTGTTGTAAATATCTAGGTTTTATAAAAAATTTCACAGTTACGTATACTAGACTTCCAAAGAATTAAACAAAAGGTAATTTGTTGAAAATTTCTCGATTTCATACAATTATACAGTTACGAGTACTAGATTTTCAAAGAATTAAATAAAATGTAAATGTAAATGAATTACTCAGTTTTGTAACTATATGGCTAACAAACATTAACATTCTTTCTAAAAGTACCATTACATGGAAATATATTAAACAACTTTTAAATTATAACAGCATTCACGATAAGGTTTACAAATATGTGTGCAAAGCTGCCGACACAGAGAAAATGTAACCAATCTACCCAATTTATTGATATTTGAATTTTATCTTATTAGGCATTTTGATGTGTATATGTACATGTCAAGACAAAAAAAAGTTGTTCCTGTACTTTCCTAAACTGGAGTGGAGTTTACAGGGAACAACAAACAAGTAATAGCCCTACAAAAAGAAGGCAAAGACTTGTCAGATCCTTGATTACTTTTGTCGATATTGCAGATTCACCACAATATTTTTTTTATATTCTCTAAACATGTGATTGTTAATTCCATAACTTAATTACTTGCTGGAAAATTAATTTATCGGTAATTTGCATGAGTTTCCTTTGATCTCACAAAGCAAATATTTTTCAGTATTTGCTACTGCCTGAATACGAAAAAATATTGGCAAAAAGTATATTAGGCCATGCCTACTTTGTCAATCAGAATCAATGAAACAAAGAAATATACATCTATAGAGACTCTTACCGTATCGTACAAATTCTTTTACTAATCAATACTAGTCAATTTCATGATTTGTTAGGGCCCCGCCACATAGTGGCGGACGCCCTATAGTAATCGCTCTGTCCGTCCGTCTGTCCGTCCGTCCGTAACAAAGTGGTGTCCGGGCTATAACTTTTTTGTCTTTTGAGATAGGCTTTTGATATTTGGCATGTAGATAGATCACTTCAAGACGATGTGTCATGAACAATGATTGGTGACCTTTGACCTTGACCTTTGTCAACAAGGTCAGATTTTTGCTTTTATAATGACAAGTCGTGTCCGGGCTATAACTTTTTTGTCTTTTGAGATAGGCTTTTGATATTTTGCATGTAGATAGATCACTTCAAGATGATGTGTCATAAACAATGATTGTTGACCTTTGACCTTGACCTTTGTCGTCAAGGTCAGATTTTTGCTGTTATGATGACAAGTCGTGTCCGGGCTATAACTTTTTTGTCTTTTGAGATAGGCTTTTGATATTTTGCATGTAGATAGATCACTCCAAGACGGTGTGTCATGAACAATGATTGTTGACCTTTGACCTTGACCTTTGTCGTCAAGGGCAGATTGATGCTTTCGTACTGACAAGTTGTATCTGGGCTATATCTTTTTTGTCTTATGAGATAGGCTTTTGAGATTTGCATGTAGATAGATCACTTCAAGGCAACCTGTCATGAACAATGATTGGTGACCTTTGACCATTACCTTTGTCTTAAAGGTCAGATTATTGCTCACATTCTGTTGATATCTTGATGATATGATGGTGTCCAAACTTGTGTAGTGTCCACACTTGTACTGTGTCCACACCTGTATTGTGTCCACACACACTTAAATTTGCACTTATATTACAGCGGGGCCCACAGAGATGGCTGCCATCTCTCCGATGTCTAGTTGAAAATTAACATTAATTTTCAAAATTTTTTCTATTAAATGATTTAGTTAATTACAGATAAAAAGAATAATAGAAGTTTTGTTTTTGATACAAGAAATATTATTATACCTTACATAATAAGTAATTGATTCTATTGGTTCAAATAAAGTCACATGACATAAAATAATCTGGATATTTTTCTTAAATTGGCACAAAGGTTGAATAACCTAAACAAAATACTCATGTCCATGGAATATCCTAAATTATTCACCAGTGAATAACCCTTGAAAATTTAAATGTATGGTGGTTAACCATGTTTTGTGAAATTTTATAGTATTTTCATTAAAAAAAAAAACTAAAAATATCGATTTTTATTGATATAATTAAATATAAGGACGTTATCGGTCGGATTTTGGTAGCCTCTGGTTGCAGTTTACTCTGAATTGTCTCCCATTTTAATTACGTCATGATCATTTGTACACAAATGGCAGCTGCCAGTGTCAGGTTTGTCAGTTCAACCGATGAGTATTTGGACCAGCTCATAGCTAATAAGGACACTGACAATACTAAAAAGGCAACATAATTGGCATTGGTATGCTTTGCGCAATCATGACAGGGAGTTCAACTTCGAAACACTAAAGGCTTGAAGGGATAAAGGTGTGGTCCGTCTAGACATTTCCAGAAGGAAATAGATATTGCTATCATTAAAAGCGATAGGTTCATGATTATGTGGGGAAAGACAGAAGAAATGTGTTATTTAGGTTCATTGTTTTGTGAAGATGTTCAATCTTTCATTACTATGGGCTTAGAGAATGCATTATGTCAACTGTAAGTGCGTTCAATTAAGTGGCGGTTCTTCCAAGTCTACATAACAGTTAATTGTAGTGACAAATCAATGACCATGAGGAATTAATGGTTTATAAGCAACAACGAATCAAACTTACGGATATAAAAATTGATTTTATAAACAAATAAGGTAAGATTATTTTAAGCAAGGGAACAAAATAATTAAGGAAAGGGCGATTTACCGTCTGATCATGGGTTATCGTGGGACATTAGTTTTCGTGGATTACATTGTTTTTCATTGGAAATCATGACGTCATAATCGACACCTAAGGCCACGAAAACCGATGGCGATGCTCCAAGTATATATGATGTGTCAAACTAGGGTAAATCCAAGATTAGTTCAAGTTTCTCCCAGAGATATTGGTTTTTGGCAAGACTTTGTGTTATATCAGAACACTGAGTGACTGACAATGATATTTATATTTCATGGTTTTATATTCAATCGATAAAATCCATGAAAAATAAGAAATACGAAGAAAATATGTATAACTAAATGCAAGCGAGACAAGATCACATGCAAAGCAGAATGTGATAGCAACAGGGGGAAAAATCAAGTGATTTCATTATTTTACATACATGTAAAAAAAATTTTTTTTTTCAAATATTTTATCCATTGTTTGTTCGGTATAATAAAACATTTACGGCCCTCTGAAGAGGTGAATATCTAAAATTGTCAACCTACTAGGGTTATTTCCCTCGGGCTAAAGCCCTCGGGGAAATAACCCTAGTACGGTTGACAATTTTAGATATTCACCTCTTCAGAGGGCCGTAATTGTATATTGGCTCCAATAATGGACTCGCCCACAAGGGGCTCGTCCATTATTGTTCGACAATATTTCTTGTATCAAAAACAAAACTTCCATTATTCTATATTTCTTTCTGTGTAATGTTCTGTTAAAACAACCAATATTTCTACCGATGTAAAATTATTGTATCAGGAAAGAGAAGCTGCATCGAAAATGTTCAAAGGAAAGAAAGGACAAGAAAGGGCTCAAGATATTGGTAAAAGAAGCAAAACTTTCACTCCTGGTGAAAAATTGGTAGAAAAGACAGGGCCATCAAAGGAAGATGTAGAATTAATAAAGGTGAATACATTTACGGGAAGTAGGGATTAGAAGATGGCAATAAGTCATTCTTGTCCTTTGCATGAGCTCAGAAATTTTTCTTTTTGATATTGTTAATTACAGTGAGGGCAGTCTCAACTGAACTTTGACTAAGCCGAAAAATCTGTCAAAACCACTTCTAAGCTGAACAAAAGTCTTCATTCCCAAAGGGGTTTGGGTAAGACAGGTTTCACTGTTTGAAGTTTGTATGTAAGAATAAGCATATGAGCAAAACTTTTACTCCATTGGTAAAACTGTGTACTCAAATCTTAAAAATCAACAAGTACAAAATTAATATGAACAAATACATGAAATATAAAATCTGTTTGTATATTGTATCCAGATGGTATGCAAATATTGCTCGAATTAAGCAATAGCAAGACATTATTTGATTATCCCAGGTCATCAATTGTAAATTTGACTTTCAAAAATGCAGTTTACAGGCATCATAAACAAACATTTTTAGCTCACCTCAAGAAGTGAGGGGGGCTTATGTGATACTCCTAGCGTCGTCGTCCACATCCAGATAGGAAGAATGGTTAAAGTCCATTCCTGCTAACTGACAAGTCCCACATCAGCCATATTGGTATGTATGATGCATTTTGGGATTACAACAACAATGCATGCTTCGGATGCTGTCTGTGACCTACATTTTACGCATGAGCAACTTGGTTTGGTAGAATGGGTAAAGTCCATTCCCACTTACTGTCATGTCCTACATCAACCATATTGGTATGTATGATGCGTTTTGGGATGACAACAACAATGCATGCTTCGGATGCTGTCTGTGACCTTCATTTTACGCTTTAGCAACTTGGTTAGGTAGAATGGTTGAAGTCCATTCCTGCTTACTGACATTTCCCACATCAAGCATAATGGTATGTATGATGCATTTTGGGATGACAACAACAATGCATGCTTCGGATGCTATCTGTGACCTATATTTATGCTTGAGAGATTTTGTCAGGTAGAATGGTTTAAGTCCATTCCTGCTTACTGACATGTCCCACATCAACCATATTGGGATGACAACAATGGATGCTTCGGATGCTGTCTGTAACCTACATTTTATGATTGAGCAACTTTGGGTAGGGAGAATGGTTAAAGTCCATTTCTGCTTACTGACATGTCCCACATCAAACATAATTGTATGTATGATGCATTTTGGGATGACAACAACAATGCATGCTTAGGATGCTGACAGTGACATACATTTTATGCTTGAGCAACTTGGTTATGTAGAATTGTTTAAGTCCATTTCTGCTTTCTGACATGTCCCACATCAACCATATTGGTATGTATGATGCATTTTGGGATGACAACAACAATGCATGCTTAGGATGCTGTATGTGACCTACATTTTAGGCATGAGTGACTTTGTAGGTAGCGTGGTTCAAGACCATTCCCGCTCACTAACATGTCTCACATCAACCATATTGGTATGCATGATGCATTTTTGGATGAAAGCTACAGTGAATATTTGGGATGCAGTCAGTGAACTACATTTTATGTATGACTGCATCTGTTAAAAGGAATGATAATAACCCATTCCTGTTTACTGACATGTGCAACATGCGTCAATGATGTGCAACGAGGTGAGCTTAGCAGGCTGTGGCTGCTTTCTATGTTTTACTGTAAAATCAAAATTGATGCTTTGGATACTGTACTGTTATTGCCATTCTAATGTAATCCAACGATTTCATGTAATATTCCTAAGGGCACAGGGAACCAAATTATTAAACAGCAAACCTACTTTGTCCGGGTGTGTAGGTTATGTAATTGAAGGTCAGGTTTGTCCAATTAAAACTTCTGTTGTATAAATGTAGCACTAGAATCTTTGGTAATAAATTTGATAAATGGAATCATAAGTTTATATCAACAAACCATCATTTGAGAAAAGGTAAAATGGGTAGTACTCAGCACAATCTCAATAAAATTTAAACAGAAAAATTTAAGCTAATTTCTGTATGACAGGAGTAAGACTATAACAAAATGATTGGACTAGTCCATAATCCTAGGAGTGCGATATCTGCTGGTAATTAGCTAAAACATTAAAATAAATTCTGTCCATTTTATGTCCTTTGAGAGGAGAAATTCTGAAAGACTACTGTACCGTTCTGTACAAGGGGAAAACTTTTGCATTCTTGTCCTGCTCTTTAGTTATTGGAATTTGAGAACGGATTTTATTTGATATTGGATGATTTTTGCATTTTCTCCTTGGAGTAAGGGCATTGTGTCAGAAATGAAAGTCAATAACATACATATACTTCAAAAAGACTCTTGTTACTCACCCAGTTTTGAAATAAATGTTAGGAACCTTGTCAGTAAAATTAACACATAAACTTGAAACGAACACAGTTTTCATCATGATCAGACAGTCTGGTAATTTTTCCAACTGACATCGCAGAAGAAACAAAAATGATGCATAAAGATAATGACTGAGCTGTCAGAATGAAATATCAAGTTTGTTTTAAGCCTTGCTTAACTAAATGTACATACATGTACATGGAAATCATTCAACTTTTATACCTGACTGAAGTATATATAGGGTTCAAGCAGATCATTTATTTCTATATTCAGAAATGTAGCAAACATTTTTTTAATGCTTTGGTACGTTATTGGTTTGTGTTTTGAATGGATTCAGAACAAAAGCATAATAAAGAATAATGTTAATTTATATTGTAGAATGCAATTACTAAAGCTAAAACTTTAGATGAAGTAGAGAGATTAAATCAGATGTTAAAGACAGGACATATACCAGGGAAGGAAATCAAAAGATTAAGAGGTTAGTTAACTTTCTAGAAATTAAGTAAAAATAGCACACTAATGATGTAATATATGTGTATAGATGAAATAAATTAAAAAAAAAAACATGTTAATTTAGTAATTGTTGAGTTTGTAAATGATTAATTTGAAGAATTTGACAATGATGAAGGATTCAATTGGCCAGGGTTGGTAGGGGATTATAGACAAATAGATTATAGATCCAAGAAAACGAGTTTAACCCCGCCGCATTTTTTGCGCCTGTCCCAAGTCAGGAATATGTTGGTATTGGCTTGGCCTTGTCTTCTTATAAAATTTTAGTTTCTTGATATTTGGGTTATTGGAATTGGTTTGTTTCCATTGATTTATTCAGTGTTTACCTTTTTGGGCCACTTAGGGCTTGCTATATGGTGTGGGGTTCCTCACTGTGGTGACCCCTAGATGCTTTGTTTTGGATCATTTTAACCTGGATATGGGATGTTGTCTCCTTGACATTTACCCCATTTTTTTTTTTTTCATATAACAAATATTTACAGAAATATCAATTTTGGGGATCATAGATACAATAAATAATTCCAGTCAGATAAATTACCTAATTTCTAGAGGAAACAAGTCTTGTGTAAAAACTACTCCTAGCTTAAAAAAAAACAAGAAATAATGACTGAGGATAGGGAGATATATTTTGTTCCACAACTAATCTTTTATCTATATTTTACAGGAGAAATAGTAGAAGAGGAAGAAGATATGGAAACTGTTAATGGAACATGATAGAAAATGGTAAGACGAACAACCAGTATGGTTGATTTCTGGTAAGACTAACAACCAGTATGGTTGATTTCTGGTAAGACTAACAACCAGTAGGGTTGATTTTTGGTAAGACTAACAACCAGTAGGGTTGATTTCTGGTTAGACTAACAACCAGTAGGGTTGATTTCTGGTGAGACTAACAACCAGTATGGTTGATTTCTGGTTAGGCTAACAACCAGTAGGGTTGATTTCTGGTAAGACTTAAAACCAGTAGGGTTGATTTCTGGTAAGACTAACAACCAGTAGGGTTGATTTCTGGTAAGACTAACAACCAGTAGGGTTGATTTCTGGTAAGACTAACAACCAGTAGGGTTGATTTCTGGTAAGACTTTCAACAAGTCAGATCTTATTCTGGCAAGAGAAACTACCAATCTGATATCTGGTAAAGCTCAGAACCAATTTTTTTAGCATTGTATTATGATAACTTCGCATTGATAGATTAATTAGGTTGGTAAAAAAAATAAGTCTGTAACATTTGTTTGTTGATTGAAATTTGATATTAATTCAACTATTTGACACCTTCCAAAAGAAAATGTCAATAGATCTGTGTATACATGACTCAATAAGATATTATCTAATTGTTATACGACCGCAAAAAATTTTAGGTCGTATAATGGTATGGTGCTGTTGTCGTTGGGGTTGTCGTTGTCGTCGTCTGTAGACACTTTTGTTTTTTGGCAATAACTTAAGTTCCAGTTGACCAATCTTTATGAAATTTTACCACAGTGTTCCTTGGCACAAAAGAAAGACTGGGGTGGGTTTTGGTCATTTTTGCCCCTCCCGTTTTCAAAAGAGGGGCCAAAAAGGGCAAAATTGGGTATTTCACATATTGGGGTCTAGAATATTTATTATTTATTGGATTATGATGGGTTTCTTTCAGTGTGTTCCTAAGCGAATTTCCTTTCATTAGTATTCAATGGATTTTACGTGGCATGTACCTTTTACGAGATAAATGGAGCCAAAAAGGGCCATTTTCAAAAAAAAATTTCATTTTTTATTTTTAGTCCAATTTTGATGCAGTTTTTGTCTCGCCTGCGAGAAAGGCACGGAAAGCGAGACATATGCGTACAAAGTATGACAGCGGCGGCGTAAACTTTCATGTTAAGTTTTTGTGATTAGGTCACTTTCTCAGTTACTGTAAGTGGTAGGTCAATGATATTTGGTATATAGGTTGGTCTTGAGTAGTACATGACAGTCTGCTATATTGCTTTTGTCTGTGACCTCAATTTCATGGTCTAATGAACATGTTAAGTTTTTGTGCTTAGTTTAGTTTCTCAGTAACTATAAGTGGTAAGTCAATGATATATGGTATGTAGGTTGGTCTCAGGTAGAACATGGCAGTCTGTCATATGGCTTTTGTCCTTGACCCCAATTTCATGGTCTAGTGTTAAGCTATAAGCCTAAGGGGTCAAAGTGGCTGGAATTGTAATTTTCAAAATATGTAAAATCTTTTATTTTTTATTGGATTTTAATGGGGTTCCTTTCTTCGTATCTTCTTATGGTATAGTTAAAGTAGTATGTTGACCAATTTGACATACCTCTTACAATTTCCAATATCTATAAGGAATTATAAGGGCTAATTCTTATTTTCCTTAGTTTATGTGCAACTAATTACTGGGTCAAGCTCTTTATTGTGTCCGTCTAATTACTGTATCAAGCTCTTTACTGTGTCCTCATTCATTTTGAATTACACTTGTTCAAATTTCACTGTTCGACATGCTGCGCTCGGCGTAGCCCTTTATTTAACATTTGTTACAAATGGTGTCAGTTTTGATGAAAATTTTTTACAACATTAAAATTATGTTTTGAATAACTATTGAGAAAGGCTATAAATATCCTGAATAATATATCATGCAAAATTAAGATGGGATAAACATACTAAAATTGATGTTAAGAATTCACTAATGCTAAATAAATACAAGTCTGATTTTTTATCGTGATATTTTTCAGGTTTGGATGTAATGCCTTGGAAGTCTGGAGCCGTCTATCTGTTGTTTCAGTCCTTACACATTTAAACTTCATGACTTATTAATTTTCTTTTCTTTATAATTTCAGAAACAAAAGAGAAGATTTTATTTTATAGTGCAATCCAGGTCTAACTTGTACATAAAGAACTATAGCCCATATTTATGTTCAGATTTCAGAGTTGAAATAGAATGGGCAACAAAAGTGCTATTTATATAATGTTAAAGACCAACCTGATTTTTTTACTCAGAAATTTCTATTTTATTTTCATAGAAGCTCAATTAAATATCATGGATAGGTTTACAGGAAATGGGGATTTGAGTTGGTTAAAAATTATTCTCATTGTCAAAATGATACATCAAGAATCGAGTTATTTCCATGTTAGCTTTTGTTTGCAATTTTGGCAAGATCATTGTATCTTCACATTGTGCATAATTTGTGTTTAACTATTTCAAACACATGCAAAAATATCCTGATATATGGTTATCATGTGTCAAGTTTTGAGAACTCAATATTACTTTGAAGAGCTTCATACTACTTGCCCCATTAAATCTTTAAGTACTGGAACATGCAGTTTACAATCAGAATTACCTAGTGGTGCTTGAAGAAATAATATATACTATGTAGGAATCATAATTTTACATTTACTCAACTTTAGTTTATTTGCTCTAAATATAGTTTCAGATAAAACATTTACTCAACTTTAGTGTAATTGCTCTAAATTAAGTTTGAGAAAATACATTTACCCAACTTTAGTGTAATTGCTCTAAATTGAGTTTTTGATGATATAAAAAAAGTCAGGTTGGTTGATGAACATCTCATTGAAATGTATTGGATATTAAGTATTGATATGATACAGAATACACACAAAATGTCTTGGTGAAATGTATTGGATATTGAGTATTGATACGATACAGAATACACATGATGGTTTAAATTAAATTTACTTTTGTACAAAACATTTGTAAAATAAAGGTTGAGAAGGATAGATATTATTGAGTTTCATTTAATTTCCAGTATATATTTTGTCCATTCATTCATCGCCACTAAATTGGTTACATGTATTTCATATTGCCAAATCTTAAGCACAATAGTAACACCATAGATTGGGGTTACAAATGCTTTCTATTTGAACAAAAGTTTGTTTTCATCTTGTGATTTGTCAGCAATCGTCATCAGGGAAATTGTAGTCTGTGCATGTAATTTCTGCAGTCATAATTTTTGTCTCTCCCGGGACGAAAAAGTCACGGAAGCGAGACTTAGGGATAGCGTTTCCGGCGGCAGCGTCAACAATTGCAAACTATTGTGAATTAACAAGCTTATGTTAGTTGTAGGTCCATAGTATTTGATGTGCAGCTGCATTATTATGGGTACAACTCAAATCCCTACTTAGGTTATGGCCCTGGTCCCTTAGTCATGCATGAACAATCACATTAAGTTTTTAGCAAGCAGTTTGTACAGCCTATACCAGTAGTCATAGGCACTTGATATGTGTCTTGAGGAGTACATACAGATTCCATGCCTGGATGGTGGCCCTGGCCCCTTAATCACGCATGAAGGATCACATTAAGTTTTTAGCAAGCAGTTTGAACAGTCCTAGGCACTTGGATTTTTGACATGCAGTTGCGTCTTGGGGAGTACATACCGATTCCACGCCCAGATGGTGGCCCTGGCCCCTTAGTCACGCATGAATGATCACATTAAGTTTTTAGCTCACCTGGCTATGCCAGGGTGAGCTATTGCCATTACTTGGCGTCCGTCCGTCGTTAGCTCACTTTCAAAAATCTTCTCCTCTGAAACCACTGGGTCAAATAGAACCAAACTTTAACTGTATCTAGTTTCAAATTTGTTATTTTGTATGTCTTAGGTCAAACAACATGGCTGCCATTACTAAAAATAGAACATAGGGGTAAATAACAATTTTTGGCAAATAACTCAAAAACCGTTAGCGATATCAAAAATCTGACATGGAGATCTACCCATGCTGAAATTTTGAAGAAAATCTGATGACCCGTCTAAGAGTTATTGCCCTTTTTCCATAAAATTTTCAAAATTTTGATGTTTTATATTAAAAACAACTATAACAGATAGAGGTTAAGTTTTAATTTAAAAAATTTCAGCATGTTAAGATCTAACCACATGGAAATTTTGAAGAAAATCCAAGTACCTATATATGAGTTGTGGCCCTTTATTGGTCAAATTTTTCGTGATTTTTTTACTTTTTTTCCTATATTTCAAAAACGCTTTGAGATAGAGGTCAAGTTTAAATTGCAAAAATGTTCAGCATGTTAAGGACTATATTGTATTGAACATGTTCAAGTTTTCATACATCTTCCAAGATGGCCACCAGCGGGGAACTTAGTTTTCTATTTGACCTTATGGGAAAATTCATACAAAGAACTTCTATTTGAGAACCACCAAATGGATTTGAACCAAACTTGGCATGAATGATGCTGATGAGGTGCTGACCAAGTGTTGTGACTTTGATGCCGATCCGTCATCCAACATGGCCGCCAACAGGGATCTTAATTTCAACATTGGACCCTATCGGAAAATGCATACAAAGAACTTCTTGAGAACAAATGAATGGATTTGAACCAAACTTGGCATGAATGATGCTTATGAGGTGCTGACCAAGTGTCACTACTTTAAAGGGTGCTGATCCATCATACGACATGGCCGCCAGCTGGGAACTTAATTTTAACATTGGACCCAATGATAAAATGCATACAAAGAACTTCTTTTTGAGAACCACTGAATTGTTTTAACCCATACTTGGCATTGATAATGCTTATGAGATGCTGACTAAGTATTTTTTCTTACGTGCCAATCCATCATTGTATATGACCCACAGCATCAGACCCTATGGGAAATGCGCACAAAGATCTTCTAGAGGGGCGAAGGACATTTTAACGAAATTGAAATTAATTGGGATGGACATTTTAGCAAGAGAAAAGTGTACATTTTAGCGAATCAAAATTAAGTTACATGTACCTGTAAAAAAATGATGGACAATTAAGCAAATCATAAATTGTAAAAGATACAATGCCAAGATAAAAATTTCAAAATTTGTAATGATCCAATTTAAAAAAAAAAAAAAAAAATTGAAAAAAGATGTATTAGAATGAAAAAAAATGTGTATTACATACTGATATATATATACTCTTCGATTCAAAGTTTCACCACTTTCCAAACATTTAATACTATATTAAATACGGAAAATACATATACCCTGAAGTAAGTATTTATATAAATATGTGAATGAAGATCAGTTAAGTACTTTTTATACGACCACAAAAAATTTTGAGGTTGTATAATGGTATGGCGCTGTCATTGTTGCCGTCGTCTGTAGACACTTTTGTTTTTGGTCAATAACTTAAGTTCCAGTTGATCAATCCTTATGAAATTTTAACACAATGTTTCTTGGCACAAAAGAAAGACTGAGTGGTTTTGGATTTTGTGGCCCCTCCCGTTTTTAGCTCACCTGGCCTAAAAGGCCATGTGAGCTTTTGCCATCACTATGCGTCCGTCTGTCAACAATTTCAAAAATCTTCTCCTCTGAAACCGCTTGACCAAACACTAGAGATGTCAAATTATTAATCTCCTACTCATATTATTAATTTTTAATAATTTGGGTAGGAGAATAATACTTGCCCTCGTAGATTAAGACTGACCCGCCTAGGTTAATAATGACCCACTGAAATTAAGAGTGACCCATTGAGATTAACATACTTATCCTCTTAGGATGGATAATTTTGGAGTGTCAAATTATTAATCCTGGCGGGTCACTCTTAATTTCAGAGGGTCAATTATTAATCTTGGTGGGTCAGTCTTAATTTCAGAGGGTCAATTATTAATTTTGACGGGTCAGTCTTAATCTTCAGGGGTCAGTATTATTCTCCTACTCAAAGTATTAAAAATTAATAATATGAGTAGGAGATTAATAATCTGACATCTCTAGTGAAATGACACCAAAATTGGCCTGAATCATCACTAGGGTATGGCTTCTCAAAATTGTGTTCGATAAGTTCCGCAGTCAAACAACATGGCCGCCATTGCTAAAAATAGAACATAGGGGTAAATTGCAGTTTTTTGCCAAAAACTCAAAAACTGTTACGGATATCAAAAATCTGACATGGGGGTAAAAATGATCAGCATGGCAAGATCTACCCACCCTGCAATTTTGAAGAAAATCTGAAAACCTGTCTTGGAGTTATTGCCCTTTTTCCGTAAAATTTTCAAACTTTTAATTTATTTTATTTTTTATTTGAAAAACTATAACAGATACAGGTCAACTTTAAACTGCAAAAATGTTCAGCATTTCAAGATCTACCCACCCTGAAATTTTGAAGAAAATCCAAAACCCCTTGTAGGAGTAATTGCCCTTTTTTGACCAAATTTTTAAAAATTTTGTATTTTTAGCTCACCTGGCTATGCCAGGGTGAGCTTTTGCCATCACTTGGCATCCGTCGTCCGTCTGTCATCCGTCCGTCCGCCGTAAACTTTTCATTCAAAGATCTTCTCCTCTGAAACCACTGGGCCAATTGGAACCAAATTTGGTCACAATAGTCCTTGGGTGGTCCCCTTTAAAAAAGGTATCCGGCAGGTCCGTACNAATTATTGTGTCAAGCTCTTTACTGTGTCCACATTCACTTTAAACTACTTTTGTTGAAATTTCAGTGGTCGACATGCTGCGGTCGTATCATGCTGCGCTCGGCGTAGCCCTTTATTGGCAAATAACTTTAAAACCGTCGCAGATATCAAAAATCTGACATAGAGTAAAATTGTTCAGAATGCCGAGATCTATCTGCTCTGCAATTTTGAAGAAAATCGGAAAACCTGTCTTGAGAGTTATAGCCCTTTTTCCGTAAATTTTTCAAAATTTGCGGATTTTTTATTTTTTATTTCAAAAACTGTAATAGATAGAGGTGAAGTGTAAATTAAAAAAATGTTCAGCATATCAAGATCTACATACTCTGAAATTTTGAAGAAAATCCAAAGGCCTGTGTATGATTTATTGGCCGTTTTTCACCAATTTTTTTTTTCCCCAATGCCATATGGTTACGGGTTATTTCCCTTTAAATTCTGTGTTCAAATCTTCTTTGGTTGACTTTCCTCTTTTTAGCTGTAGAGAAATTCCCTACTATCACTTCATTTAAAAAATTATTTCTTCCATAATTTAGAGAAAAAACAGTGTTTTATGCAAATTTCTGCAATTTTTTGCAAAAATACTTTCTTAATCTTTACCTTATTTCATGTTGTAATGATTTTCCTATATAAACATATTGTGTATATTACAGGGACTCTGGTGTGTAATCACTATGACCTCTGCTGACATGAATGTTGAATGTTTATCAGCTTCATTGACTGCTTAATGTTAAAAATATTAGTAAATAAAACCTTCAGTGAGCAGTTGATGAATTAACCTTGAAAACCACTGAATGGATTTGAACAGAACTTGGCATTAATGATGCTTATAAGGTGCTGACTATAATATATATATATGTATTGTGACTTTTATGCCTAAATGTCATCCAACATGGCCATCTGCGGGGAACTTAATTTATTACTCGACTGTATGGAAAGAGCATACAAAGAAATTTTTATCAGAAACAACTTGGCTAGTCACAATGTATCATAGATGGTCCCCTTCAAAACAGATGTCCTTCAAGTCTGCACCTTATGCAAATTGGCTACCAATGGGAAACATAGTTTAATAAAGGAGTACATTCAAAGATCTTCTTTAAAACCATTTGGCCAGTTGGAAATGAACTTTGGCACAATACTTAATTATCTTTAAAATTGTGTCCTGCAGATCCATCCCTTATCCAAGATGGCATGCAATAGGGAAAATAGTTAAATTAAAGTTGGATCATATAACATAAATGTTTATTTACATAGTTTGAAAATGAGACCCTTTAACATATAAGTTGATTTGAAGTTATGTATTGGCCATGGTCCAGGTGAGCGATACAGGCTCTTGAGAGCCTCTTGTT
>MJUU01020695.1:30756-50308 GCA_002080025.1 Modiolus philippinarum
CAACAATAACAGAGTAGCGTAAGTTTAGATGGATTTCCGTTACTTAGATGACTCAAGTCTTTTATTGGTCAACAATAACAGAGAAGCGTAAGTTTAGATGGATTTCCGTTACTTAGACGACTCGTCTTTATTGGTCAACAATAACAGAGTAGCGTAAGTTTAGATGGTTTCCGTTACTTAAACGACTCAAGTCTTTATTGGTCAACAATAACAGAGTAGCGTAAGTTTAGATGGATTTCCGTTACTTAGACGACTCAAGTCTTTATTGGTCAACAATAACAGAGTAGCATAAGTTTAGATGGATCTCCGTTACTTAGACGACTCAAGTCTTTATTGGTCAACAATAACAGAGTAGCGTAAGTTTAGATGGATTTCCGTAACTTAGATGACTCAAGTCTTTATTGGTCAACAATAACAGAGTAGCGTAAGTTTAGATGATTTCCGTTACTTAGACGACTCAAGTCTTTTTAAGTTTACATCAATAGAGTAGCTTAAGTTTTGATAACTGTAAATGGTTGGTGATAAATTGAGGAACCACTATAAAAGAGGGGCAGTATAACTAGGGAGTACTATACAGTATACGGAACAGTTGGTAGAAAGAATTAAAATAATAACTGTAAATGGTTGGTGATAAGTTGAGGAACCACTATAAAAGAGGTGCAGTATAACTAGGGAGTACTATACAGTATACGGAACAAGTTGTAGAAAGAATTAAAATAATAACTGACAAAACATGTACAAACCAATAAAAAAGACCAAACCAAAAATAACAGATACCAACTTATGTTGTTTTTTTTTTTTAAACCGACACAGTTTCTTTGTGCTTTAAAGAGGAATTGGAGGCATTTGTAGCGGTATTTCATAATTTTATGTTTCTCACCCAGATTGAGCCAACTTTTTTGTTAAATTGTAAAGTCATGCCTTAGTATCTAGACAAAGCAACTATCACATTGTAGTTAATAGATTTTAAGGATAAGAATGCAGAGGAAAATAAGACAGTTTGAAGTGCACATTAAAAACTTCCTTGTAAGAGGACAATAGAAACAAAATACATCTGCTGTGGAAGTACTTTTATTCACTGACATCAATTTTCGTGGTTTTCATAAAAAGCTATCACTATTTCGTTGGTACTTAAATTCATGGTTTGGAATTATATGCATTAAAACTCTAGAGAAAAAATTCATTTTGTTGAGAATTTAATTTTGTGATCTGAGCGAACCACGAAATCCAAGAAAATTGGAAGCTCACTATCAATAGTACTTTGACAATATATTGTAACCTGTCAATCTGACATGTTGGTTGTATGCATTGTAATAACTTGTCTATCTTTTGTTCTGTTTCAGGAGAGTGTCGGACACATTAGCAGAAAGTATACCTAACCTTGAATCATTGATATTAACAAATAACAGTATGCAGGAATTGGGAGATTTAGACTCGCTGAACTCTCTTAAATCACTTACATATCTTAGGTAAGTTTGTTCAAGAGTAAGTAAAGTTTACCTGGCTTTAAGACTTGTCAATTGGCACCTTTTGTCTTTCAGCTTGAACTTCTGCTATGTGCAAAAAGTTCCCAGACTCAGTTTTTCAAATTCCGATTTTGATGCTGGCATACATATATAATATCAACTATCTTCTCTCTTTTCTCTGTATATATTTTATCAGCACAGCTTGTTTTATTCGATCGATATTGATGAAACTTTAAATATAAGCATGAACCTATGGTATATCATTGGGAAGATAACTTGTCAGTGCTTTAGCAGAGATACTAGGCTGTTATCATTGTTTCTAGTTCTTATTGGGATATTTTAAACAAAAATCAGGATTCACAAAAGTGCAAATTTTTTGCCAATGATTGATTTTTGTTTCTGTTTCAGTTTATTAAGAAACCCTGTTACAACAAAGAAACATTACAGATTATATCTAGTATACAAAATTCCACAGTTACGTGTACTAGATTTTCAAAGAATTAAACAAAAGGTAATTTGTTGTAAATATCTAGGTTTTATACAAAATTTCACAGTTACGTATACTAGACTTCCAAAGAATTAAACAAAAGGTAATTTGTTGTAAATGTTTAGGTTTAATACAAATATCCTGTTACGAGTTCTAGATTTTCAAAGATTGAAATAAAATGTAAATGTAGATGAATTACTCAGTTTTGTAACTATATAGCTAACAAACATCAACATTCTTTCTAATAGTACAAATATGTGTGCTAAGCTGCCGACACACAGAGAAAATGTAACCACTCGACCCAATTTATTGATATTTGAATTTTATGGTATTAGGCATTTTGATGTGTATATACATGTATCAATGCCTTGTCAAGGCGAAAAAAAGTTGTTCCGGTACTTACCTAAACTGGAGTGGAGTTTATGGGGAACAACAAACAAGTGTAGCCCTATAGAAAGAAGGCAAAGACTCCTTAGGTTCTTGATTACTTTTGTCAGTATTGCAGATTCACCACAATATTTTTTTTATATTCATGTGAATGTTAATCCCATATCTCAAGTGCTTGCTGGAAAATATTACTTCTTGCTGTGTAATCATCTGTTAAAACAGCCAATTTTTCTACCAATATAAAATTATTATATCAGGAAAGAGAAGCTGCATCGAAAATGTTTAAAGGAAAGAAAGGACAAGAAAGGGCTCAAGATATTGGTAAACGTAGCAAAACTTTTACTCCTGGTGAAAAATTGTTAGAAAAGACAGGGCCATCAAAGGAAGATGTAGAATTAATAAAGGTGAAATACATTTACAGGAATTAGGGATTAGATGATGGCAATAAGTCATTCTTGTCGTTTGCATGAGCTCAGAAATTTTTCTTTTTAATATTGTTAATGACAGTGAAGTCGGTCTCAACTGAACTTTGACTAAGCCAAAAATCTGTCGAAACCACTTCTAAGCTGAACAAAGTCTTCATTCCCAAAGGGGTTTTGATTAGACAGGTTTCACTGTATGAAGTTTCTATGTAAGAATAAGCATATGATAAAAACTTTTAATCCATTGGTAAAACTGTGTACCGTTACTCAAATCTTAAAAATCAACAAGTACAAAATTAATATGAACAAATACATGAAATATAAAATCTGTTTGTATATTGTATCCAGATGGAATGCAAATATTGCTCGAATTAGAAATAGCAAGACATTATTTGATTATCCAAGGTCATCAATTGTAAATTTGACTTTCAAAAATGCAGTTTACAGGCATCATAAACAAACATTTTTAGCTCATCTTTCAAAGTGAGGGGGGCTTATGTGATACTCCTAGCGTCGTCGTCCAAGTCTAGGTAGGAAGAATGGCTAAAGTCCATTCCTGCTAACTGACAAGTCCCACATCAACCATATTTGTATGTATGATGCATTTTGGGATTACAATAATGCTTGCTTTGGATGCTGTCTGGGACCTACATTTTACGTATGAGCAACTTGGTTTGGTAGAATGGGTAAAGTCCATTCCCGCTTACTGACATGTCCCACATCAACCATATTGGTGTGTATGATGGGTTTTTGGGTGACAACAACAATGCATGCTTCGGATGCTGTCTGTGACCTACATTTTACGCTTGAGCAACTTTGTTGGGTAGAATGGTTAAAGTCCATTCCTGCTTACTGACGTTTCCCACATCAAACATATTGGTAAGTGTGATGCATTTTTTGATGACAACAACAATACATGCTTAGGATGCTGTCTGTGACCTATATTTTATGCTTGAGAGATTTTGTCGGGTAGAATGGTTAAAGTCCATTCCTGCTTACTGACATGTCCCATATCAACCATATTGGGATGACAACAATGCATGCTTCGGATGCTGTCTGTGACCTACATTTTATGCTTGAGCGACTTGGTTAGGTAGAATAGTTAAAGTCCATTTCTGCTTACTGACATGTCCTCATCAAACATAATGGTATGTATGATGCATTTTGGGATGACAACAATGCATGCTTAGGATGCTTGTATGTGACCTACATTTTAGGCATGAGTGACTTTGTAGATAGCGTGGTTCACCATTCCCGCTCACTAACATGTCTCAGATCAACCATATTGGTATGCATGATGCATTTTTGGATGAAAGCTGCAGTGAATATTTTGGATGCAGTCTGTGAACTACATTTTATGCATGAAGAATCTGTTAAAAGGAATGATTATAACCCATTCCTGTTTACTGACATGTGCAACATGTGTCAATGATGTGCAACGAGGTGAACTTAGCAGGCTGTGGCTGCTTTCTATGTTTTACTGTAAAATCAAGATTGATGCTTTGGATACTGTACTGTTATTGCCATTCTAATGTAATCCAACGATTTCATGTAGTATTCCTAAGTGCACAAGGAAACAGCAAACCTACTTTGTCCGAGGTGTGTAGGTTGTGTAATTGAAGGTCAGGTTTGTCCAATTAAAACTTCTGTTGTATAAATGTAGCACTAGAATCTTTGGTAATAAATTTGATAAATGGAATCATAAGTTTATATCAACAAATCATCATTTGAGAAAAGGTACAATGAGTAGTACTTAGCACAATCTCAATAAAATTTGAACAGAAAAATTTAAGCAAATTTCTGTATGACAGAAGTAAAACTGTATCAGAAAAGATTGCACTGGTCCATAATCCTTTGAGTGATTTATCTGCTGGTAATTAGCTAAAACATTAAATTCTGTCCATTTGATGTCCTTTGAGAGGAGAAATTCTGAAAGACTACTGTACCGTTCTGTACAAGGTGAAAACTTTTGCATTCTTGTCCTGCTCTTTAGTTATTGGCATTTGAAAACGGATTTGATATTTGATGATTTTCACATTTTCTCCTTGGAGTAAGGGCATTGTGTCAGAAATAAAAGTGAATAACATACATATACTTCAAAAAGACTCTTGTTACTCACCCAGTTTTGAAATTAATGTCGGGAAACTTTTCAATAAAATTATCACATAAACTTGAAACAAATACGGTTTTCATCGTGATCAGACAGTCTGGTAATTTTTCAACTGACATTGCAGAAGAAAACAAAAATGGCGCATAAAGATAATGTCCGAGCTGTCAGAATGAAATATAAAGTTTGTTTTAAGCTTTGCTAAACTTAATGTACATACGAGAGACAAATACCATGGAAAACATTCAATTTTTATACCTGACCGAAGTATATATAGAGTTCAAGCAGATTATTTATTTCTATATTCAGAAATGTAGCAAAAATTTTTATTTAATGCTTTGGTACATTATTGGTTTTTGTTTTGAACGGATTCAGAACAAAAGCATAATAAAGAATAATGTTAATTTATATTGCAGAATGCAATTACGAAAGCTAAAACTTTAGATGAAGTAGAGAGATTAAATCAGATGTTAAAGACAGGACATATACCAGGGAAGGAAATCAAAAGATTAAGAGGTGAGTTAACTCTTTAGAATCAGATGTTAAAGACAGGACATATACCAGAGAAGGAAATCAAAAGATTAAGAGGTGAGTCAACTATTTAGAATCATATGTTAAAGACAGGACATATACCAGGGAAGGAAATCAAAGATTAAGAGGTGAATAAACTCTTTAGAATCAGATATTAAAGACATTAAAGATGTCTAGAAATTAAGTAAAAATAGCACACTAATGATATTTAATATATGTGTATAGATGAAATAAATTAAAAACAAAACGTGTTAATTAAGTAATTCAGGCATCTACTATAATTTTTTTTCAAACCTGTCCCTTCGGACAAGTACCTCTGAAGATTTACTTGTCCGAATGAAATTATCACTTGTCCGAAATATTTGACTTAATATCCAAAAAGAGTATCAGAACAAAAAAAAATAAGTAAAAATCAAAGAAAAAAGTGTATTGGTTATTTAATAGAAATGATACATACTGACAAAGGCTTATGTAGTTTAAAAAAAAAAGAGTACATTAGCAAGTAGAAAATTTTCTAGTTGTACCTAGGTATTCTGAAGTAGATCAGTATGCAAGTATGTACATATTTTTTGAATATCTGATATTTCACAGTAATAGATACTAGACATTACTGAAAAAGTTGGTTTATAAAAGACTTGTCAGACTTGATTGGGTTAACAAATATTCTCTGAAATATACAAAAGTAACAAAAAATGCTAGAATGGGGATTTATACATGTTTAATGGGGACCTGTCTATAGATGTTTCTTCATTCAGTCTTCCTATTACACAGATTTCATTCATAAGATCATGATATGAACTTTGCAGAACATGTTATTTTCATGATTATGAACTCATACTATTTCCTCTTGCATTGGATTTCTTAAATAAATTGAAAAAAAATCTTGTAAATGTGCCTGATCGTTTCAAGTAATATCAAATTGTTCCATTGATGTCAATAATATGTACTGGTAAAAGTACGTTTCTTTATTCAAATTTCGTTTCGCTTAAGAATCCATATTTTTATTTCATTTCGTCGAAAGATCGGTATTATCAAAATGGGGGACACGAGTGAAAACGTAAATGTTTACGTTGAAATCGGTCAATATTTTCGTTCTTTGTTTAATAGTTCATCATAAAAAAATGTTTTTAGAGGAATCTAAATGAATTTTCTCATTGCACATCGTTGTGGCGAATTTGAAATCTTAGTTTGACAAAAAAATTTTTAACTTGTCCTGACGGACAAGTGACTTCTGAATTTCACTTGTCCGACAGACATATCCACTTGTCCCAGGCAATCGGACAAACGGTATTGTCGAGGCTGGTAATTGTTGAGTTTGTTAATGATTAATTTGAAGAATTTGACAATGATGAAGGATACAATTGGCCAGGGGTGGTAGGGGATTATAGACATATAGATTATAGATCCAAGAAAATGGGTTTAACCCAACAGCAATTTTTGCACCTGTCCCAAGTCAGGAATATGTTGGTCATTGGCTTGTCCTTGTTTTCTTATAAAATTTTAGTTTCTTGATATTTGGGTTATTGGATGTTGTTTTTTTCCATTTATTTATTCAGTGTTTTGCCTTTCTGGGCCATTTAGGGCTTGCTATATGGTGTGGGGTTCCTCACTGTGTTGAAGACTGTATGGTGACCCCTAGATGCTTTGTTTTGGGTCATTTTAACCTGGATATGGGATGTTGTCTCCTTGACATTTACCACATTTCCTTTCTTTTTCATATAACAAATATTTACAGAAAGATAAATTTGGGGGAATCATAGATACAATAAATTATTCCAGTCAGATAAATTACCTAATTTCTAGAGGAAACAAGTCTGTGTAAAAACTATTCCTAGCTTAAAAAACCAAGAAATAATGACTGAGGCAAGGGAGATATATTTTGTTCCACAACGTATCTTTTATTTATATTTTACAGGAGAAATAGTAGAAGAGGAAGAAGATATGGAAACTGTTAATGGAACATGATAGAAAATGGTAAGACTAAAAACCAGTATGGTTGATTTCTGGTAGGACTTTCAAAAAGTCAGATCTTATTCTGGCAAGAGAAACTACTTATCTGATATCTGGTAAAGCTCAGAACCATTTTTTTTTAGCATTGTATTATGATAACTTCGCATTGATAGATTAATTAGGTTGGTTAAAAAAAATAAATCTGTAACATTTGTTTGTTGATTGAAATTTAATATTAATTCAACTATTTGACACCTTCCAAAAGAAAATGTCAATAGATCTGTGTATACATGACTCAATAAGATATTATCTAATTGTTATACGACTGCAAAAAATTTTAGGTCATATAATGGTATGGTGCTGTCGTCGTTGGCATTGTCATTGTCGTTGTCGTCGTCTGTAGACACTTTTGTTTTTTGGCAATAACTTAAGTTCCAGTTGACCAATCTTTATGAAATTTTGCCACAGTGTTCCTTGGCACAAAAGAAAGACTGGGGTGGGTTTTGATCATTTTGGCCCCTCCCGTTTTCAAAAGAGGGGCCAAAAAGGGCAAAATTTGGTGTTTTCACATATTTGGCTCTAGAATATTTATTATTTATTGGATTTTGATGGGTTTCTTTCAGTGTGTTCCTAATTGAATTTCCTTTCAGTAGTATTCAACGGATTTTACGTGGCATGTACCTTTTACGAGATAAATGGGGCCCAAAAGGGACATTTTCAAAAAAAAATTTCATTTTTAGCTCACCTGGCCTAAAAGGCCATGTGAGCTTTTGCCATCACTATGCGTCCGTCGTCCGTCTGTCTGTCTGTCAACAATTTCAAAAATCTTCTCCTCTGAAACCACTGGGCCAAATGTAACCAAACTTGGCCTGAATCATCACCAGAGTATGGCTTCTCAAAATTGTGTTCGATTAAGTCGTAGGTCAAACAACATGGCCACTGTTAATAAAAATAGAACATAGGGGTAAATTGCAGTTTTTGGCCAATAACTCGAAAACCGTTACAGATATAAAAAATCTGACGCAGTAAAAATGATCAGCATGATAAGATCTACCCACTGTGCAATTTTGAAGAAAATCTGAAAACCCATCTCAGAGTTATAGCCCTTTTTCCGTTAAATTTTCAAAATTTTTGCATTTTTTATTTTTTATTTCAAAAAGTGTAACAGATAGAGGTCAAGTGTAAATTGCAAAAATGTTCAGCATATCAAGATCTACCCACCCAGAAATTTTGAAGAAAATCCATAAACCCTTGTAGGAGTTATTGCCCTTTTTTCACCGAATTTTTTAAATTTTCGTATTTTTCATCTATTATTTCCAAAAGTGTAGAAGATGAAGGTTAAGTGTAAATTGATGAAATGTTTTCCATACTGTGGCGACTTCAAAACTGATGATGAAAATTGTTCCTTGACCACCATTTTCAAAATGGCTGCCCCAAAAAAGGTGGGAAAATTCAACATTGTCTGATTTCAATGAAATTTGGTTTCCAAATAGATATTGATGTTGCGACTTCAAAACTGGTGTTGAAAATTGTTCCTTGACCGCCATTTTCAAAATGGCCGCCAAAAAAGGCGGGAAAATTCAACATTGTCTTTCAATGAAATTTGGTTTCCAAATAGATATTGATGTTGTGACTTCAGAACTGATGTTGAAAGTTTTAAGTTGACCACCATTCTCAAAATGGCAGCCAGTAAAGGCGGGAAAATTCAACATTGTCTGATTTCAATGACATTTGGTTTCCAAATAGGTCTTGATGTAGCGACTTCAAAACTGATGTAAAAAATTGTTCGTTGACAGCCATATTTAAAATGGCTACCAAAAAGGCGGGAAAATTCAACATTGTCAGATTTCAAAGAAATTTGATTTCCAAATAGATATTGATGTTGCAACTTCAAAACCGATGTTGAAAATTGTTTGTTAACTGCCATTTACAAAATGACGTCTCAACTTCAAAACTGGTGTCGAAAGTGGTCCTTAGCATGAACGTTTTTTATAAAAAAATCCCAACAAAGAAATATAATAAAATATGATCAGACTTTAAAAACAGTTCAAGATATTGGACGTGTTCGACCTACGAAAGTTTGAGAAACTGAAGAACAACTGTTTAACTTACATTGTTACCTTGATTGTGGCAACTGAAAACCAGGTGAGTGATACAGGCTCCTGGGAGCCTCTGGTTTATTTTTAGTCCAATTTTGATGCAGTTATTTTAATGGATTCTTTTTGAAAATAAACATAGAGCTGCACCATCAGATTTTTGACAATTGGTTTGTTTTTTGAGCTATGAGGGGCCAAATGGGGGGGGGACAAAGTTGCAAATTTGCAGGTTCCCAAATTTTTTTATTTTTCATCAGATTTCTATGGGATTTTTTTCTGTGGATTGATTTCAGCTTTCAGTAGCATGTCAACCAATTTGGCGTAGCTCTTTCTGTTTTTTAGCTACAAGGAGTCAAAGGGACCAAAATTGCAATTTTTCGAAATAAGTGAAATCTTATTTTTCATCAGAGATTTCATTTGATTTTTTTGTTTGTTTTGGAGTCCTCTTGTTGAAAGTAGTATTCCAAAAGATAGCTCTTACCGTTTCTTAGCTGTAAGCCTAAAGGGTCAAAGTGGCTGGAATTGTAATTTTCAAAATATGTAAAATCTTATTTTTATATTGGATTTTAATGGGTTCCTTTCTTCGTATCTTCTTATGGTATAGTTAGAGTAGTATGTTGACCAATTTGACATACCTCTTAGGGCTGTTCCAGAAAAGTTGGTCTGGGACCCTTTGAAGGCACTTCATATAAATTGCTATGGGTGGTTGTGTTTTCTTCATCCTTTTGTATTGTACATATGGGGAAGAATTCTATGGGTGGTGGGGGTCAATAAAAAGTGCCTTCAAACCCCCCCATGTCAATTTTTCTGGAACAGCCCTTACAATTTCCGATATCTATAAGGAATTATAAGGGCTAATTTTTATTTTCCTTAGTTTGTGTGCAGCTTATTACTGGGTCAAGCTCTTTATTGTGTCCGTCTAATTACTGTATCAAGCTCTTTACTGTGTCCTCATTCATTTTGAATTACATTTGTTCAAATTTCACTGTTCGACATGCTGCAGTTGTATCATGCTGCACTCAGCGTAGCCCTTTATTTAACATTTGTTACAAATGGTGTCAGTTTTGATGAAAATTTTTACAACATTAAAATTATGTTTTGAATAACTAATGAGAAAGGCTATAAATATCCTGAATAATATATCTTGCAAAATTTAGATGGGATAAACATAATTAAAATTGATGTTAAGAATTCACTAATGCTAAATAAATAAAAGTCTGATTTTTTTATCGTGATATTTTTCAGGTTTGGATGTAATGCCGTGGAAGTCTGGAGCTGTCTATCCGTTGTTTCAGTCCTAATACATTTAAACTTCATGACTTATTAATTTTCTTTTCTTTATAATTTCAGAAACAAAAGAGAAGATTTTATTTTATAGTGCAATCCAGGTCTAACTTGTACATAAAGAACTATAGCCCATATTTATGTTTTCAGATTTCAGAATTGAAATAGAATGGGCAACAAAAGTGCTATTTATATAATGTTAAAGACCAACCTGATTTTTTTACTCAGAAATTTCTATTTTATTTTCATAAAAGCTCAATTAAATATCATGGATAGGTTTACAGGAAATGGGGATTTGAGTTGGTTAAAAATTATTCTCATTATCAAAATGATACATCAAAGATCGAGTTATTTCCATGTTAGCTTTTGTTTGCAATTTTGGCAAGATCAGTGTATCTTCGCATTGTGCATAATTTGTGTTTAACTGTTTCAAACTCTTGAAAAATGAAAAACAGCCAATCAAAGATTGCGATCCCCCCGCTACCCCTTTTTGGACCCCCTCCCCTTGTAAAAAAAGACAAGTGTTTTTGAAACTAAATTAATCATCGTAACTGTAAAACACCAAAAAGATATGGTTGCTAGGTAGAATTCCAAAAAATAATGGGTCTTTGAGAAATTCAGGAACTTAGAATCAAAGATTTTTGAAACCTGGCTGTTGAAAATCATCATTTTTACTGTAAGGAATCGGTCTTTGAGAGTTTCAGAAAATTTACCAAAATTAGAATCCGTCTTTTGCACTCTGATTATTGAAAATGATCTTCAGTACTGTAGGGAATTGAAAAAGATATGGTTTCTAGGTAGAATATCAAAAAATAGTAGTTCTTTGAGAGTTTCAGGAAATTTACCACAATTAGAATCAAAGATTTTTGCAATCTGACTATTGAAAATCATCATTGAAACTATAAGGCATCAAAAAAGATATGGTTGCTAGGTAAAATTCCAAAAAGTAATTGGTCTTTGATAGTTTCAGGAAATTTACCAAAATTAGAATCAAAGATTCTTGCAACCTGACAGTTGAAATTCATCCTTATAACTCTAAATAACTGAAAAAGATATGGTTGCTAGGTAAAATTCCAAAAAATAATGGGTCTTTGATAGTTTCAGGAACTTTACCAAAATTAGAATGAAAGTTTTTTGCAATCTGACCATTGAAAATGATTATTAAATCTAAAAGGCATCAAAAAAGATATGGTTGCTAGGTAAAATTCCCAAAAATAATGGGTCTTTTAGAGTTTCAGGAAATTTACCAAAATAAGAATCAAAGATCTTTTCAACCTGACAGTTGAAATTCATCATTACAACTCTAAATAATTGAAAAAGATATGGTTGCTAGGTAGAATTCCAAAAAATAATGGGTATTTGAGAGTTTCAGAAATTTACCAAAATAAGAATCAAGTTTTTTTTGAAATCTGACCATTGAAAATGATAATTAAAACTATAAGGCATCAACGAAGATATGGTTGCTAGGTAAAATTCCAAAAAATAATTGGTCTTTGAGAGTTTCAGGAAATTTACCAAAATTAGAATCAAAGATTCTTTCAACCTGACAGTTGAAATTCATTATTATAACTCTAAATAATTGAAAAAGCTATGGTTGCTAGGTAGAATTCCAAAAAATAATGGGTCTTTGAGAGTTTCAGGAACTTTACCAAAATTAGAATCAAGTTTTTTTGCAATCTGACCATTGAAAATGATAATTATACCTATAAGGCATCAAAAAAAGATATGGTTGCTGGGTGAAATTCTAAAAAATAATTGGTCTTTGAGAGTTTCAGGAAATTTACCAAAATTAGAATCATATTTTTGAAATCCAAGTGTTCATACTAGCTGATGACATTAAAATATTACTTAATTATAAGACTTCATGTTGAAATTTCAAAAATTATTAGTCTTTGACATTTTCAGGAAATTTACCAAATTTGGCACCGGGGTCTTAATTCCAAAAGCTTAGAATGTATTCAAAGAGCAATTCCAATAATTCCTCATGAAAATATAAACCACAAAATCAAAATTATACATAGAGTTCAAATGTTCTGATGAGTACTAATTGTTTAACATATTTTGGCCCCTTAAGGGCATGCCCCCAGGGGTCATACCAAAACTCCGCTATCATCAGTAAATGAGATGCATATAATCGAACTTGCATACAAAGTTTCAGCTTCCAAATGTGAATACTTCAGAAGATTTCGCTTATTACTGGATATCTCGAAATATATTTTCGCTCATTTATCCGCCTTGAGGGCAAATTTCAAAATGCCGAAACTTTCGGCACAGACAACTTTTATAGTGTTACTTATACCCTTATTACAAGGTTTCTGCGATTTAAGGTGTAAGAGGAGTTCCAGCGGAATTGATTTTTTTCGTTTTTTGGACCACCTAGAGGCCATGCCCTGAGGGGTCAGTCATACCAAAGTTCCGACACCCTCTGTGAAGTTGCTACATAATATGTGAGTCCATATCGGAGTTTCAACTTTCTAGCCCAAATGGCCTTGGAAATTTCTTCAATTATTGGATATCGCGAAAATTCGTTTTCGCCCATAATTTGCCCCTAGGGCGTTTGACCTAAATTCCGAATCCACAGTGCGCTACTTCTGATCATACTCTAGTAGGGTGCCGAGTTTCAAATTTGTATCTTTTATAGTTCAAGAGCTATCGGGGAGCATTACAAACGCACGTACATACATATGGACGGACTGCATTACATAATCCCCCTGCTTTCGCTAAGCGGGGGGATAAATATCCTGATATATGGTCATCATGTGTCAAGTTTTGAGAACTCAATATTACTTTGAAGAGCTTCATACTACTTGCCCCATTAAATCTATAAGTACTGGAACATGCAGTTTACAATCAGAATTCCCTAGTGGTGCTTGAAGAAATAATATATACTATGTAGGAATCATAATATTACATTTACTCAACTTTAGTTTACTTGCTCTAAATATAGTTTCAGATAAAACATTTACTCAACTCTAGTGTAATTGCTCTAAATTGAGTTTCAGATAATACATTTACTCAACTTTAGTGTAATTGCTCTCAATTGAGTTTCTGATGATATAAAAAAAATCAGGTTGGTTGATGAACATCTCATTGAAATGTATTGGATATTAAGTATTGATATGATACAGAATACACACAAAAAGTCTTATTGAAATGTATTGGATATTGAGTATTGATACGATACAGAATACACATAATGGTTTAAATTAAATTTACTTTTGTACAAAACATTTGTAAAATAAAGGTTGAGAAGGATAGATATTGTTGAGTTTCATTTAAGTTCCAGTATATATTTTGTCCATTCATTCATCGCCACTAAATTGGTTACATGTATTTCATATTGCCAAATCTAAAGCACAATAATAACACCATAGATTGGGGTTACAAATGCTTTCTATTTGACCAAAAGTTTGTTTTCATCTTGTGATTTGTCAACAATCGTCATCAGGGGAATTGTAGTCTGTGCATGTCAGTTCTGCAGTCATAATTTTTGTCTCTCCCGGGACAAAAAAAGTCACGGAAGCGAGACTTAGGGAAAGAGTTTCCAGGGGCGGCGTCAACAATTGCAAACTATTGTGAATTAACAAGCTTATATTAGTTGTAGGTCCATAGTATTTGATGTGCAGTTGCATTATTATGGGTACAACTCAAATCCCTACTTAGATTATGGCCCTGGTCCCTTAGTCATGCATGAACGATCACATTAAGTTTTTAGCAAGCAGTTTGTACAGCCTATACCAGTAGTCCTAGGCACTTGATATTTGACATGCAGTTGCGTCTTGGGGAGTACATACCGATTCCACGCCCGGATGGCGGCCCTGGCCCCTTAGTCATGCATGAACGATCACATTAAATTTTTAGCTCACCTGGCTATGCCAGGGTGAGCTATTGCCATCACTTGGAGTCCGTCGTCCGTCCGTCGTTAGCTCACTTTCAAAAATCTTCTCCTCTGAAACCACTGGGTCAAATGGAACCAAACTTTAACTGTATCTAGTTTCAAATTTGTTATTTTGTATGTCTTAAGTCAAACAACATGGCTGCCATTACTAAAAATAGACCATAGGGGTAAATAACAGTTTTTGGCAAATAACTCAAAAACCGTAGAGATATCAAAAATCTGACGAAGTAAAAATGATCAACATAAGAAGATCTACCCATGCTGAAATTTGGAAGAAAATCTGATGACCCGTCTAAGAGTTATTGCCCTTTTTCCATAAAATTTTCAAAATTTTGATGTTTTTTATTTTTATTAAAAAAACTATAACAGATAGAGTTTAAGTTTTACTTGTAAAAATGTTCAGCATGTTAAGATCTACCCACATGGAAATTTTGAAGAAAATCCAAGTACTTATAAATGAGTTGTGGCTCTTTATTGGTCAAATTTTTCGTGCTTTTTATACGCCCGTCTAATGATGGATGTATTATGGTAAGACGGACATATTATGGTATACCGATGTCCGATTGTCCGTCTGTCCGTCTGTCTGTCTGTCTGTCCGTTTCTTATGTCGTGCTCTAACTTGACAACCGTTTGGCCGATTCACTTCAAACTTTGTATAGGTATTTGGTATGATGGCCTCAGGATCTGTATACTTTTTCGTGAAATTTCGATTTTTCTTGCAAGAGTTATGGGACTTTATTAATTTTAAGGCAATTTTTTACCAGTACATGTCACGCTCTAACTTTACAACCCTTTGGCCAATTCCCCTCAAACTTTGTAGATATATTTGGTATGATGGCCTGAGGATCTGTATACTTTTTCGTCAAATTTCGAGTTTTCTTACAAGAGTTATGGAACTTTATTCGTCAATGTTTAGGCAATTTTTTGCATGTCGCGCTATAACTCGACAATCCTTTTGCCAATTCACTTCAAACTTTGTAGAGGTATTGGATATGATGGCCTCACGATCTGTATACTTTTTTGTGAAATTTGAATTTTTCTTGCAAGAGTTATGGGACTTAATTCGTCAATTTTAAGGCAATTTTTTACATGTCGCCCTCTAACTTGACAACCTTTGGCCAATTCACTTCAAACTTTGTAGATGTATTGGGTATGATGGCCTCACAATCTGTGTACTTTTTGCGAAATTTTGATTTTTCTTGAAAGAGTTATAGGACTTAATTTGTCAAATTTAAGGCAATTTTTTACATGTCGCACTCTTACATGTAAGTACTTTGATCAGCTCACTTTAAACTTTGCAGATTGATTTGTTAAAGAGATATCAAGCTCAAATAGGCAGTTTTAGGTGCTTCTTAATCGAGAATCCTTTACCTAAATCACTTTAAGTTTTGAAGGGGTGACGACGGGCGTATCATGCGACTTGGCGCAGCTGTTTATTTACTTTTTGCCCTATATTTCAAAAACGAGGTCAAGTTTAAATTGCAAAAATGTTCAGCATGTTAAGGACTATATTGTATTGAACATGTTCAAGTTTTCCGACCTCTTCCAAGATGGCCACCAGCGGGGAACTTAGTTTACTATTTGACCTAATGGGAAAATTCATACAAAGAACTTCTTCTCGAGAACCACCAAATGGATTTGAACCAAACTTGGCATGAATGATGCTGATGAGGTGCTGACCAAATGTTGTGACTTTGATGCCGATCCGTCGTCCAACATGGCCGCCTGCGGGGATCTTAATTTCAACATTGGACCCTATCGGAAAATGCATACAAAGAACTTCTTGAGAACAAATGAATGGATTTGAACCAAACTTGGCATGAATGATGCTTATGAGGTGCTGACCAAGTATCACTACTTTGGTGCCGATCTGTCATACGACATGGCCGCCAGCTGGGAACTAAATTTTAACATTGGACCCAATGGTAAAATGCATACAAAGAACTTCTTTTTAAGAACCACTGAATTGTTTTAACCCATACTTGGCATTGATAATGCTTATGAGATGCTGACTAAGTATTTTTACTTAGATGGGTGCCGATCCATCATTGTATATGACCCACAGATTTAGACCCTATGGGAAATGCGCACAAAGATCTTCTAGAGAACTGCTGAATGGATTTAAATCAAACATAACATCAATGATGCCTGTCAGGTGCTGACCAAGTGTCACCATCTGTGAACTTAATTTAACAGAAGATCTTCTAGGGGGGTGGTAAAGGGGGGTCCTCAACACGAAAGAACGTGCTTAAAAATTGCCGAAAACGAATCACGAGTGATGAAAATGGCCAATCACGAAACACGGAAAATTGATGATCGTAGTTCACCAAAAACTTGATCCTATCTAAAGTTTTTTTTACCTGAAAGCTCTTAAAATCAATGGAAATCTGAAATTTTGCTCTGTGATACTTTCCGGTACCGTTACAATTCTAATTGTAACAAGTCCCGATTTTTTACAGGAAAATGAACACGCACGAAGTATAAAATATCCAAAACGAATCACGAGATCAAAATATGGACAAAAACGAGGCACGTGGAATAATGCTGACATGAAAACACGAGAAATAAAAACACGAAAACACGAATTTATAAAACGCCAAAAACGTTGCACGAAAATAACCCTTTACCACCCTCTTCTAGAGAACTGATGAATAGATTTAAACCAAACTTTGCATAAATGATGCTTATGAGAAGCTGACCAATTGTTGTTTCTTCAGTGCTGATCCATAATCCAATATAGCCTCCAGCAATGAATTATACCCCAAGGGAAAATGATAGAAAACCACTGAATGGATTCAAATTAATCATTGCATAAATGAAACTTGTGAGATTTTGACCAAGTTTGTTACTTTGGTGCTGATCTGTCTTCTGATATGGCCACCAGTGGCAAAACTTAGTTTAACAATAGGACCCAATGGGAAATGCATAAAAAGATCATCTGCTCTGAAACTCCTTGAACAGTAGAGTTTTGATATGATAGTCCTTTGGTGACCCTCTTCAAAGTTTTAATGTTAAATAGATGCCAGCAGGGAACGTAGATTAAAATAGGCCCTTTAAGATTGGAAACTGCATTCAAAAATCTTCTCTGAAACTGCTTGAACAATTTTAATTCAAATTTATAAAAAGTTTCTGATTTTTATGTACATACAACACCAAAGATGGACCATCAATTTAAAATTATAGTGCTTAGGACCCAGGTGAGCAATACAGGCTCTTGAGAGCCTCTTGTTAGCAAGTAGTTTGTACAGCCTATACCAGTAGTCCTAGGCAATTGATATTTGACATGCAGTTGTGTCTTGGGGAATACATACCAATTCCATGCCCAGATGGTGGCCCTGACCCCTTAGTCATGCATGAGTGATCACATCATTTTTTCCAAGGAAATTGTAAACACAGTTAAAGAATCAATTTTATTTTTATTGCTGCTGCAGTAGATCAATGTGCAAATTAAGGCGATGCAGGGGCGGGCGAGACATATCCTGTGTCCACAGTTTATTGCTAAAAAGGAAGTTTGGTATTTAATTTTGAATTGAGGCCAAGATTGACAATTTTTACACATTTTTGGCAGAGCATTGATTAGGCCAAAGGAGGACTTGTTTCCTATTAATCAGCCTGTCCATAATTGTTAATGTCTGAACTTTTATTAACTAATTTGAGATATTCAATTACTTTATTTTGTATATAGCTGTAACTAGATGGGTCATAGTTTAAGTTGAATTTTATTTGTCCATTCTTTAACCCCTGAGAATCGACGATCTGGGGCATATTGTTTGTGGTCTGCATGTGTGTTTGTCTTTCTGTTTGTCCACATTGTGTATGATTTTTAAATGGAATGTGATAAGGCTTTCATATTTTGCATGTGTATTCCTTGTGGCAACACCAGAATTTTTTACCTTGTGTACTTGACATTGGCATGTGAACAACTGCATAAATACTTATTGCACATCCAAAAACATATTATGGTATGGCACAGTCATTGGCGTCTGTGAACTTTGCTTCCAGTAGAAGGACAATTTTCAAGTGTTAGTATTGGGTTTCTTGGTACAAGCTTAAGCCTCGGTTTTGATTTCGTGTACCTGCCCCTGCCGGTTTTAGAAAAAGGGACCAAAAAGGGATTAAATTAGGTGTTTTCACTTATTTTACTGTAGAATCTTTAATTAGGGCCCCGCCAAATAGTGGCGGACGCCCTATAGTAATCACTCTGTCCGTCCGTCCGTAACAAAGTCGTGTCCGGGCTATAACTTTTTTGTCTTTTGAGATAGGCTTTTGATATTTTGCATGAAGATAGATCACTTCANTGGACCCTATGGGAAAACATTTTCAAAGATCTTCTCTGAAACTACTGAGCCAATTGGTGCCAAACTTGGCCACAATAGTCTTTGGGTGGTCCCTTACAAAAAAGGTGTTTTTCAGGATCGCGCATAATCCAAGATGGCCGCCAGGGGGGAACATAGTTTTAACATTGGACCCTATGGGAAAACACTTTCAAAGATCTTCTTCTCTGAAACTACTGAGCNGATGTGTCATGAACATGATTGGTGACCTTTGACCTTGACCTTTGTCGTCAAGGTCAGATTTTTGCTTTTATATTGACAAGTCGTGTCCGGGCTGTAACTGTTATGTCTTTTGAGGTAGGCTTTTGATATTTTGCATGTAGATAGATCACTTCAAGATGATTTGTCATGAACAATGATTAGTGACCTTTGACCTTGACCTTTGTCGTCAAGGGCAGATTTTTGCTTTCGTACTGACAAGTTGTGTCTTGGCTATATCTTTTTTGTCTTTTGAGATGGGCTTTTGATATTTTGCATGTAGACAGATCACTTCAAGACGATCTGTCATGAACCATGATTGGTGACCTTTGACCTTGACCTTTTTCTTCAAGGTCAGATTATTGCTTACATTCTGTTGATATCTTGATAAT